>ONZH01007226.1:107500-270000 GCA_900303285.1 Rhinella marina | reverse complement strand
CTCTTATTCTGTATATATATACACTGCACAGTACCACTTCTCCTGTCCTGTATACTGGGTGTAATCCTCAGTATCTGCTCTTATTCTGTATATATATATACTGCACAGTACCACTTCTCCTGTCCTGTATACTGGGTGTAATCCTCAGTATCTGCTCTTATTCTGTATATATATACACTGCACAGTACCACTTCTCCTGTCCTGTATACTGGGTGATTGCTGCAGCTGCTTCTACTCTCGATAGTAAATAAAATCAACATTTATTGGAAAACTGTATCCAATGTTGTAATTTCCCAATATATTACCCATGAAATAAATGTTTCCAGAACTGAAGTAAACCCAACAAGACCATGGCCCCCGTGGCCGCCTCCATCCGCAGCAGAAGATGCATAAACTAATTTAAAGGACCTGATAGTACGAGGAATGTTTCCTGGCGGGGATTACGCTTCACATGTGAACCTGGTGTTAAATGAAAAACTCACCAATAACTTAAAAAAGATTTCTCTGTAATTGCTGGCAGCTCCGGGGAGAACATTTAATAATCTCCGGACAATACAAATTATTTATATTGAATCCATGAGCTGCAAAAAATCGACCTCTACATGTGGAGATTAAACAAAGATGTGAAATGATGAGACTCGTTAGAGGGAAAATAATTGGAGCCACCAAGAACTGAGCTCCGGGACTGAACGGTGCACATAAGGCCCCGAGGACTGCGCTGCGGGGGAGACGTCTGCTGATGCAATGTCTTCTCTGAGGTTTACCGTGCAGTGCTGTGAGAAAGCTGGGTGACCGGTCCAGACAGACAGCGCTGCTCAACGCTTAGGCCCCTTTCACACGAGCGTCACGGATTCAGTCCGAATGCGTTTAGGGTGCGTTCCGGAAAACTCGCACCAATCCGTACGCAATCGCAATCAGTTTTGACTGCGATTGTGTACGTTAGTTCATTTTTTTTCCGCGCGGGTGCGATGCATATGGATGCATTTCGCATGCACGTGATAAAAAACTGAATGTTGTTTACAAACAACATCTCTAAGCAACCATCAGGGAATCACGCATTGCATCACGCAGACCCATTCACTTCAATGGGGCCAGGGCTGAGTGAAAAACGCAGAATATAGAACATGCTGCGATTTTCACGCAACGGCGAAATGATGCGTGAAAAATATCGCTCATGTGAAAAGCTCCATTGAAATGAATGGGTCAGGATTCAGTGCGGGTGCAATGTGTTCGCATCACGCATTGCACCCGCGCGGAAATCTCGCCCTTGTGAAAGGGGCCTTACTGTGTTTGTAGGGAAATGCACTGATCTGGCTTTGTGAGTAATATAACCGGAAACGCTGCGTGTCTCTTTGAATGAACGATTATTTTTAGGCTGCAGCACTACTGGGGCACTGCCCCCTGGTAACATGTGGTGCCAGTGGTTGCCATGGCAGCAGGGGTCTAACAAAGGCCCAGAGGCCTGTCTTGGCTAAATCTCTTCAGTCTAATAGCGTGCATATTTCCTAATGACTTGTATAATACAGTTATTTAAACCATATTATAAAAAAACAACTGATGAAATTTCTAATTCCAAATAAACAAGTTAATTAATTTAATGAAAACTAGTTGTATGAAGAAATAAGACTCATCCTCCAATAAATAAGTCTGCATACTGCCACATCAATGAAAAATAAAAATTAAACAGTTATGGCTCTGCGAATGCAGAAACACGAAATACTATGTTATTCCATGAAATATGCCATTATTCTGCAAAAGTAGTAAATGGCGTAATGATAGCAGGTTATTTACACGGCACAGTAAAGAGAGGGCGGTTTTCCTCCAATTTAATAAAGGCAGGTGAATAAGCCCTATGTGCCCCAAAATGGTGCCGTGAAAAGTACAACTCATCCTGTAAAAACCAGTCCTCACATAGGTACTCGACATAAGCCTAAGCTCTCCGAATGTGGCAAAGAAGATGTCGTAACGGGCTCTGGTGTGTACACCCTCCGGTCACCCAGTGGTCACTGGTTTCTATCCAGTAGTGAGAGGGTTTCCTCTCGGCAGGATCGGCAGGAGACACGCCCGTATTCTAGATGTCTGTGACAGCTGTACGACAACCACATGACAGGATGCCGGCGCCGAATATAATAGTGGGATCATAAATCTATTGATTCATGGCTCGAATCCCCCACAGACATTTTGCATTGACATAAAGTTGTAATCTGTGAAGGGAAACCTGCGGGAAGAGCAACAAGTCCAGATCTGCAGGTGATTTATCGGCAATAACCGGAATTCTTGATCCACAGGTTGTTCTGTGAGCCGGAAGAATCCTCCAATCCGACATGTGACTTATGAGACTTACATCCCAGCACCCACGGAGGACTGACCGGCACTGTACAGAAAAACCTGGAAGCTGCACAGTACGGGCCCATTCTCACGTCTGCATGTCATTCTGGATCCGCAAAACACGGACACTGGCCATGTGCCTGATCTTGTCCGTATGTGTTTGCGGAAAAGAATAGGACATCTTCTATTTTGTTGCAGGGCCGCGGCACTGTGTGCTGTCTGCATCTTTTGCAGCCCCATTGAAAATGAATGGGTGCGTAACGGATGTGGAACCATTCATACGGATGTGGAACCATTCATACGGATGTGCGAATAGACCCTAAAAGGTTCTTTTTTTGCTGGATGCTTTTGAATGGAAAATTTGCATTCCCCTTTATGACATACAAAAACCAACACCAGCAGAACAGAGACCCAAGGGACACTCTCTTGGCCTACGTCATGGGTATGGGGGACCGTGGATACGTCTGTTTATTCGCCGGGAGCTCACACACAGTCCCCGCTGTGAATACCCCCCACAACTGAGAACAGCGTGAACTCCATTATGTACGTAAAAATTAAGGATTTTGATATTTGCAAATAAAGAATACAATGGCAGGAGCCGGAGGCGGGGATCTGTCCCTTTGTCTCCTCATCCCTCTCTCCAAACAATATCATCGGAATATGTCGGAGGGCAGGGCGCGCTGCTGCGAGGGGTTTACGCTCTGGTCCCGGCTGCTTCGAGCTCTAGGAATAGTTGACAGATGATATTAAAAGTGTCAATCATTCCGGTGTGTGTTATCCTGCAAGGAGTAGACGGCGGTGCAGGTAACCTGCATACTATACACACAGGCGCATCATTTCCAGTAAGAGGGTTCACCTACCGTTTACTGCCATCCAGGGGAGAGGACAATCTGCTCGCTGGCCAGGCGGCTTGATCTATGGACTATTACGTCAGTTAGAAATGCATTGTACAACCCTTTACACCGCCAAAATGATGGAAACACAACTGACCCATTATAAGTCAATGTGGTCTGTCGGGGGAGGGGCTCTGGTGTCTGTCACAGGACAGATCGAGCACTCGGCTACTGTCGTTTTTAGCTCTGAAATTTCAGCAAAGTGTGAACGGAGTCTATATGCTCACTGCAAGATCCTGAAATATTCTGTGCTGCTTTTACCATTAATAAATCTACTAAAGGGGTCCTCTCACCTCAGCAAATGGTATTTATTGTGTAGAGTAAGTAAATGCAGGCACTTACTAATGTACAGGTAGGTTCAGAGTAGGACCTGCCCGACAGACCACCTTGTCGCGGGTAGGTGGGTAGAGTGAGTGTCGATATATTATTGTCTGTGATTTTGTAGATTCACATATTTACCATCATATCGTGCAGCATGTTTTGTAATTTGGTTGTCTTTTTTTTTTGCACTTACTAATGTGCATATCTATGTATATAGTCTATATTGTCTCCTTTGCCGGCTTGATTCATTTACGGCCACAGCTGCATTGTTGATACGAGGTGCCCAGAAGGGGAGCTCCTGTGCATGCGTGTCAAGAGAAAGGCTGGGTATTTGAATGCACGACCACTGCTGCTGGATTGCAGGGTGGTCGTAACCCCTGGAAACGGGTAATGTGATGTTAAATATGGATAATTATACATTAGTAAGAGGCTTGTATTAACTTTCTCTACATGGCAGATGCCATTTGCTGAAGTTAGAGGACCCCTTTAAGATAGAAGTGAAAAAAAAATCCTGAAACAATCCCAAAAGAGGAGAAACAATAAAAAATGTATGCAAGAGGTTTTCCAAGGAGTGTGAAGACAATTTCAAAGCGCTCTCTATATTCTGCAGACAATGGCACCAGTCTATGAGGAGAGGAGGATATGTCCGCCACCTGCGCACAGACATTGACACGCTGCTACGACATTCCTTCCGAGGCTTCACTGCTTTATGCCTCATGAAGTCAGGCCGGTATTTGGGATGCAGTTTGCTCCGTTACCCAGTAACAGGTTACTCTTCCTTTGGTGTTAATTCCACAAAGCAAAGATTAGCATCCGGGGAAGGAATCTGTGAAGTGTCTGAGGGCCCTGTGTCCGGCGGCAGGATATAGGGGGAACAGTCCACAGATATCGGCAATACAGCCGTGAATGAGGGGGACTGAGTCTTATCACTGGTTCTTACTATATCATTTACAGCAGGATGGGCCAACCTGTCTTGGGTCCTAGGCCCATATCCTCAGACTGTACCACTCCTCAATGCAGCATCTAAACTTACATGGGTTCTCAGGACTTATCGATGACCTATCCTAGGGTCATCACTATCAGGTCAGTAGGGGTCCAGCTCCCTCGTCTTGTCCCAATGAAGTGAAAGGTAACCGGCTACGTCCACTACACAATGGAAGGGGCTCTGTAGTCCTGGCGCCAGAGCTGATCCCCACGGATCTGATATCAATGGACAATCCTAACGACGGGTCCTCAGTTATTGAACTCCGCATAGCTCTTCATAGACGTATTACCATCCGGGACATTTATATATCACTGGAACATGCCATAGAAGCCTAAATGTTAGGATTGGTCGGGCTGGTTATTGCCACAGGCATCGGAGCCGTCTCCTGATGCTTTTACCTTAAACCTTCAGCTTCAGTCCATTCACATTGCTGCTTTTCCCTCAGTCCGTGGATCAGATCCACTTTGCTCGTACTGTAAATGCAGCATCTTTATACAGTGGACCCTAAACAATGGATCCTCATCAGCACAATCTGAGTAACCAGACGTGAGCCGTTCTGAGGATCTGCCGTCCCTCCCGGCCTCGTACACAACATCTGTTATTCTACACTTCTCCAGTGGACGCAGCCAGTGGGATCCCACAGAGCGCACATCCGGGACATTATTTATTCCTCCCTGTGGGGGGTTAAGGGTGTGCGCAGCTATTTTTGGAGAAAATAGTGAACTTGTTGATCCAATGATACGGCATAAATCATACCTCAGGACAATGGGCTGAATCCTTAGATCCTTTTCTGTCTCAGTGGTTCGGAGCTTTATACCTAGAAGAAGAACTGCGAAACAGCCGCCTGCAGATGGATATCTGGCCTGGCTATTAGGGCCGAAATGATTACTCAATTGAATCGAGTAATTCAACACAAAAAAAAAATTGACTGTGTCATGTGACCACGGAGCGGGAGTAAAGCGCTTGCTATTACTCACCGCTCCGAGATCACCTGCCAGCCCATGCGCTGCACTGGATCCTGACACATTCTGAGGACATAGTGCACAAATGCATACACTATGACCTGACGCTGCGTGACATCAAGGCGAAAGTGCAGCGCACGGAGAAGACGAGAGAGGAGTTGTGCAGCGGCGCCCCTACAGGAGAGGTAAGTATTAAAGGGCTGCTGGAGACTAGGAGCGGAGATGGTGGCACTGGAGGAGCTGAGAGCACGCTGGCATCGGAGGGGGTGATGGCACAGAGGACTCATGGCATTGGGGGGTGATGGCACAGAGGACTGAAGGCTCTGAGGGGGAGCTGATGGCACGGGGGGAGCTGATGGCACAGAGGACTTATGGCATTGGGGGGTGATGGCACAGAGGACTTATGGCATTGGGGGTGATGGCACAGAGGACTGAAGGCTCTGAGGGGGAGCTGATGGCACAGAGGACTGAAGGCTCTGAGGGGGAGCTGATGGCACAGAGGACTGAAGGCTCTGAGGGGGAGCTGATGGCACAGAGGACTCCTGGCATTGGGGGGGTGATGGCACAGAGGACTGAGGGCTCTGAGGGGGAGCTGATGGCACAGAGGACTGAAGGCTCTGAGGGGGAGCTGATGGCACAGAGTACTCGTGGCATTGGGGGGTGATGGCACGGGGGGGGGGTCTGATGACATTTTATAAAAGAGAACATTCTTTTCTTATTATTTTTTTTATTATTAGAGTACTCGATTAATGGCTGGATTCATCGTTTGATTACTAAAATAATCGATAGCTGCAGCCCTACTGGCTATGTTCACTTTCTAATCCCAAGGCTCATAGGAAGCCACTTCCAGTAGGCAGCACTGGGAGACGGTTCTCTTTCTTAGAAGACACCTCTTTGCATACACCAAGAACAAGGAATGACTTGTACATACAGAGCAAATGTCCCCAAATGACATAAAACCTCCATCACTGGGGACTTAGACCTGTGGGGTTCCTCTGGCATGCTGCAGGGCAATGTCAGGGTAACAGAGCATTTCGCACTATAGTGTTGGGTGCAACTGCACAGCCTCATGGAGTGCACTTGGTGCATATGTCCAGCACTTAAGCCAGAAGTATGTGAACACATACCATGAGGTTGCATATGTCTGCCACTGAGTCACATTTGAAAAGAAAATGGAGCAGGTGTTCTCTTACAAGATTCCCAAGCATTAGAATCAGAAGACGACTACTCTTTCCAGTGTAGGTGGAAAAAAGACAACGCCGACACATGATCACAGGACTGCTCCTGGCACGCATGTGGTCCAATACAGACAATAGATATCTGTAGTTAATGGGAATAAAGGCAAATAAGCCCTTATGTGAGCTCCTGCCCTGCGCTTGCTCCACTAACAGTCTGCAGGCTATTGGTAGATCTGAGCGGAGCAGGCGCAGGAGCTGACATCAGACGTCGTCCTCCCACTGGTTCCCGCTCCAGGCTTTAGCACAGCGGAGCTGGTACTGGAGGAGCAATGCTCCGGAATCTGCACCCCCATACACAGCGCTATACAGGAGTACGGATTCTGCGATAGGCAGCTGAGCTTCAGATCCCTATTTAACAAAAGTAAAAAAAATATATTTATATTAAAGATTATTTTTATCACATATAGGGTTTAAAGAAGAACTCCCGCAAAAATGTTTATTCTCTGACCTGTTAGAAAGGTGCCTGATATAATCTGTAGTGATTGTCATTTTCTTATCAGTGTAATTGAGAGTTATCCCCTCTCTTCTTATTGTAGCTGGGTCATGTGACCAACTCCCTGACCTCCAACTGACCCAGGACAGAAAGCCAGTCACTGCTCTATTCATTCCTATGAGACTGAAAGTGAGGCTCCCATAGGAATACATAGAGAATTAGACTTCCTGTCCACAATAAGTCTCTGTGTGAGTTGGTGGGTCTAATTCCTGGTCACATGACACAGATAAGAAACTTCAGGATGATATAAGTCAAAAATTCAGCTACTGGTAAATAAATGACCTTCACTACAGATTATATCATGTACATTTCTAGCAGGACATGGAATAACATTTTTGCGGGAGTTCTTCTTTAATGACGGTTAAAGGTTTAGGTACATTTTAAAAAGTGAAATAATACATTCAGCGTCTCCCCTCTTCCCAGACTATGGATTAATGGGGGTTTACATGAATAAGTACCAGTAGGCGCTCCCCCACCTGAAATGACTTGGTCCCTATTGATACAGTAAATAACATTTATTTGTTCACATATGATGATAAAATCATTAATATATCACCTCATTATCAGCAGGGCCCCTGTATGTATAATTCTATATGGATATAATTCTGTGAGTCACTTATCCACACGTGGTATAAAGCGTTCATAGGGCGAATGTATCCCTTTTATCAAATAAGACTGATTAGACTGCTGTAATACGTTGTTAAACGCCACAATGTTTCTGAGTGGTTACAGCCTCACTGGATAAAGTGTATGGTTGGGGGATCGTTGTCTTATCACCTGTTGTGTACTTGTATCCGACAGCCACAGCGGTGTAAGTACGTCTACTCCCCGTACACGAGGGGGAAAGCCAAACAGCATACAATACAATACAAGACTAGATGGTGCATTTACCTTATGACGGGAGAGAACATGTAGACGGGGTCACTACATACATAACATTTTTCTCTGGGGTATGATTTAAGGAGAAAACAGGAAACCCCCATTTAACTCTTTCAGTCCTCACAGCTCGTCATTAGGTATCACAGGTCCTTAACAGGGTCACCGTTCCCAGTAGACCTCCACCACCACAACATATAAACTATGCAATTGCCTCAGTCCTTGCTGCAGTCGCAGAACTCTTCATAAAAGAATCATCATCTACCTGGAAGTAATAACTCAGCACATTATAAGAAACTGTCCTGGAGGGATTTCTGAAACCTTCAAGATGTATGACTTCTATAAAAGACAATGGAGCGCCAGAACAGGAGATAAAGTATTGAGCAATCAGATAATATAAACTTACACATTTGTAACATAAACTAACTGAGTCTCTGTAGAAGTCTACACGGCCATTAACAAATCCGGGCTGTTTCTTTATGAAAGGGGTCAAAATACTTTTATGTTGAAGCTATGCAGACAACAGCAAGAAAGGGGCAGCTATAAATCTACGCTAATCTTTAGCCTACAAAGCAACAGGTCAAGCTGAGAGCAAACAATCTCTCCTACAGCGAACACAAACCGGCCGTCCACAGAGAGGAAAAGTGCACAGCAATTATACCTAAAGCATATGTTCACCATTATACGGCTTACATTCACAATCAATCTCCAGAAAAGTTGAGACACTGTATTAATACATTATCCTGAGTTACATCCTGTATTATACTCCAGAGCTGCACTCACTATTCTGCTGGTGCAGTCACTGTGTACATACATTACTTATCCTGTACTGATCCTGAGTTACATCCTGTATTATACTCCAGAGCTGCACTCACTATTCTGCTGGTGCAGTCACTGTGTACATACATTACTTATCCTGTACTGATCCTGAGTTACATCCTGTATTATACTCCAGAGCTGCACTCACTATTCTGCTGGTGCAGTCACTGTGTACATACATTACTTATCCTGTACTGATCCTGAGTTACATCCTGTATTATACTCCAGAGCTGCACTCACTATTCTGCTGGTGCAGTCACTGTGTACATACATTACTTATCCTGTACTGATCCTGAGTTACATCCTGTATTATACTCCAGAGCTGCACTCACTATTCTGCTGGTGCAGTCACTGTGTACATACATTACTTATCCTGTATTATACTCCAGAGCTGCACTCACTATTCTGCTGGTGCAGTCACTGTGTACATACATTACTTATCTTGTACTGATCCTGAGTTACATCCTGTATTATACTCCAGAGCTGCACTCACTATTCTGCTGGTGCAGTCACTGTGTACATATATTACTTATCCTGTACTGATCCTGAGTTACATCCTGTATTATACTCCAGAGCTGCACTCACTATTCTGCTGGTGCAGTCACTGTGTACATACATTACTTATCCTGTACTGATCCTGAGTTACATCCTGTATTATACTCCAGAGCTGCACTCACTATTCTGCTGGTGCAGTCACTGTGTACATACATTACTTATCCTGTACTGATCCTGAGTTACATCCTGTATTATACTCCAGAGCTGCACTCACTATTCTGCTGGTGCAGTCACTGTATACATACATTACTTATCCTGTACTGATCCTGAGTTACATCCTGTATTATACTCCAGAGCTGCACTCACTATTCTGCTGGTGCAGTCACTGTGTACATACATTACTTATCCTGTACTGATCCTGAGTTACATCCTGTATTATACTCCAGAGCTGCACTCACTATTCTGCTGGTGCAGTCACTGTGTACATACATTACTTATCCTGTACTGATCCTGAGTTACATCCTGTATTATACCCCAGAGCTGCACTCACAAACCTGCATTTCATGCTGGTTTTGTGCCTGTACAAAGCTTGCAATAAAAAATAAATTGTGAATACAGCTGTGAAGTAATGTAATATTAATATTAAAATTCCTTCCAGGCCACCTATAGCTGCAGGCTATCCATTATGCATAGTAATCCAAAAAAAAAAAGAATAATGGCCACATAGCATAATACATCAAATACTAGTTGCTCAAAAATGAACCTGCAATCATCCATGCATGTCACAATTATAACCCATAAATGTCGGATATATATCGGTTCCACTTTTAGTATATGCCCTCATCGAAAGAACGGGGATATAGTGCATATAAAAATGGAATTACCCTTTAAGGTAAACTCCCGCTGGCATTGTTGGGGTGCAGGCAGCACATTCTTTATGAAGTAAAATGTATCAGATTTGTAACAATAAGTACATTCTTTGTGACTGTTACATTAAGTGTGAAATTACTAAGGAATATAACAGAGGAGGGCGGGAGATGAGGGGTGCATATTTGGAGAGCGCGGTGCACGCCTCATCCAGGCTGTTCCCCTCCGTGGCGGTGTTTATACTGAAGCTGAATCTTCACATACACATTCTCCACTTATAAACAAGATGAAACTGATTATCGGGCAGGATTCTTCAGGGATCAACTCATTTTAGTAGGGAACAAATGTTCTAAAAAACAGCTGTGATTTCAGAGGGATTGACAAGGATTTGCAGCGCCCCCTGCAGGTGACAACATAAACACCCTGAAGAAGAGGAAAAGGAGCATCTTGGGTCATATCGAGGTCAATTTACTGGAAAAATGATTAATAAAAATTACTGGCGATAAAAAACTGTTCAGGCCTCCCGGTCGCAGAAAGTGAATTTATACAACAAAAAAGGGAAGCAATTTTTCAACTGTCTCATATAAAATTGTGTCCACTAGGGGGCTCTGCGCCATTCATAAATAATCCTTAAAGGGGTTTTCCAGGATTTCACTACTTATGATCTAACCTCAGGATATAAGTATCCGACACCCAGGACTCCCGACAATCAGCTGTTTGAGAAGGTACTGGAGCTCCTGTGAGCGCCGCTACCTTCTCCCCGCTCACCGAGCACAGCGCCATACATTATATAGTGGCCATGCTTGGTATCGCGCTCAGCCCCATTCACGTGACATCACTGGCCTAGGAAAAGCTAATCGGCGGTGGTCCCGGGTGTCAGACCCCCACTGATCAGATACTGATGACCTAACACTACAAAATATCAACCGTACCAATATCTACTATATATACACACACATTAGGACCTCCCACTTCAGGGTCACCATAAAAATACATATCTATATTAATGCCTGTATGCACAGACATATACAATGTAACAATCTGTAAGTAAATCCATAGATAAAGATCTGTATTAAAGAAAAAAGTATTCATCTGTATGTAAGTCCCACCTTTGCGTGGGCTAAAGGTCACATGGAAATAAGATGAAGGTCCAAATACACTCAATAAAGACATAAATACACAGAGGAGTCTGGAGCCGATCTCCCTAATATCCACCGTGTGCAGCTAGACGGGCTGGGGGTCACTCAAAAAGGTCCTGGTACGCTGCCGCAACATGGTAAATTAAATGGTGTTCTTATAAAATACAACTTATCCCACAAAAAATAAGCCCATATGAGATATGTATGGCTTTTTATGGTGACCTCTGACCCACCCGGAGTCCTGACTTGTGCATACAGATAGGTGCAGTCCTGACTTGTGCATACAGATAGGTGCAGTCCTGATTTGTGCATACAGATAGGTGCAGTCCTGATTTGTGCATACAGATAGGTGCAGTCCTGATTTGTGCATACAGATAGGTGCAGTCCTGACTTGTGCATACAGATAGGTGCAGTCCTGATTTGTGCATACATATAGGTGCAGTCCTGATTTGTGCATACATATAGGTGCAGTCCTGATTTGTGTATACAGATAGGTGCAGTCCTGACTTGTGCATACAGATAGGTGCAGTCCTGATTTGTGCATACAGATAGGTGCAGTCCTGATTTGTGCATACAGATAGGTGCAGTCCTGATTTGTGCATACAGATAGGTGCAGTCCTGACTTGTGCATACAGATAGGTGCAGTCCTGACTTGTGCATACAGATAGGTGCAGTCCTGACTTGTGCATACAGATAGGTGCAGTCCTGACTTGTGCATGAGATAGGTGCAGTCCTGACTTGTGCATACAGATAGGTGCAGTCCTGACTTGTGCATACAGATAGGTGCAGTCCTGATTTGTGCATACAGATAGGTGCAGTCCTGACTTGTGCTACAGATAGGTGCAGTCCTGACTTGTGCATACAGATAGGTGCAGTCCTGATTTGTGCATACAGATAGGTGCAGTCCTGACTTGTGCATACAGATAGGTGCAGTCCTGATTTGTGCATACAATAGGTGCAGTCCTGATTTGTGCATACAGATAGGTGCAGTCCTGACTTTGTGCATACAGATAGGTGCAGTCCTGACTTGTGCATACAGATAGGTGCAGTCCTGATTTGTGCATACAGATAGGTGCAGTCCTGACTTGTGCATACAGATAGGTGCAGTCCTGACTTGTGCATACAGATAGGTGCAGTCCTGACTTGTGGCATACAGATAGGTGCAGTCCTGACCTGACTTGTGCATACAGATAGGTGCAGTCCTGATTTGTGCATACAGAATAGGTGCAGTCCTGATTTGTGCATACAGATAGGTGCAGTCCTGATTTGTGCATACAGATAGGTGCAGTCCTGACTTGTGTATACAGAAGGTGCAGTCCTGATTTGTGCATACAGATAGGTGCAGTCCTGACTTGTGCATACAGATAGGTGCAGTCCTGATTTGTGATACAGATAGGTGCAGTCCTGATTTGTGCATACAGATAGGTGCAGTCCTGATTTGTGCATACAGATAGGTGCAGTCCTGATTTGTGCATACAGATAGGTGCAGTCCTGACTTGTGCATACAGATAGGTGCAGTCCTGATTTGTGCATACAGATAGGTGCAGTCCTGATTTGTGCATACAGATAGGTGCAGTCCTGATTTGTGCATACAGATAGGTGCAGTCCTGATTTGTGCATACAGATAGGTGCAGTCCTGATTTGTGCATACAGATAGGTGCAGTCCTGATTTGTGCATACAGATAGGTGCAGTCCTGATTTGTGCATACAGATAGGTGCAGTCCTGATTTGTGCATACAGATAGGTGCAGTCGGTATTTTATTATGTAATGATCTGATAAAAGGATTGTTCCAGTCCTGAAACGCGTTGTTTCTCCACATTTAATAAAAGGATTTGACGTGAGAACCATTACTCGGAGTGTCTGCGGGAAGCAGCTCCAGTGCGAGCCTCTTCTTGGCTTTGGAGAGGATGTTCCTGGTAATAATGGAGAAGTTCACACTGTGGGGCGGCCGGTAATAGTAAAGAGAAACACAAAGTAAATACAATAGTGCCGCACTCACTACAGAGGACGTACTAGTGCTCAGGCTATGCTCATAAATGTGGAAAATCGTACAACATGTATTTGCCAAGAATCTCATTTATGACACAGCCTTAGCATAGTACATGTTCTATAGTGAGTGCGGCACTATTGTACCTTGTTATTTGTGTTTGCAGAGCACTGGTGTTTTGCGGTAGTTTTTTCTTTTGTGCTTTCAGCCATGGTGATGTGCCCCTGCGCACTGGGATGTGCTGACCCCTTTTTTCTTTGCAGCCATCAGTAGTAGTCACTCAATCAGTGTAGGGTATGGGGCACGACTGTGCAGGTCATTCTCTGTAATTAAGCAGCTCCAGCAGTGGGGAAAGTAGCTACCTGGAGGGGGGAGGGCTGCTTTAGACGCTGTTACCTGCTGAATGGTAGCAGCTAGAAACATGCACCTGATCTTGTTTGAAAACAGACATTCCAAGCTTTCAGACAATACCAGAATGACAGCAATACATTCAGGATAGAGGAAGATATCACTGACAGAAATCAGGATGTTGTGAATGCAGCTGAAAAATGAAAGTAAAAACAGGTTTTACCCGTGATTAATCCCGACTTGATTTCTAACAGCGATTTCTCCTCTGTTGCTTTCACTTTAGCTATCATTTTGGTCTTGTACGAAAGCGGGACTGTCAGCTTTCATACAAGACCAGTTGCATGTTTTTTAGCTGCTACCATTCAAGAGATAGCAGCATCTAAAGCAGCATCTAAAGCAGCCCTCCCCCTCCAATTAGCTACTTTTCACACTGCCGGAGCTGGACTCGGCAGAACAGTCAGGTGGTTAAAGAGGTTGTCCAGGGTCATAAAGAGCATGGCTTCTTACACACAAAAACAGTGCCACATTCAACCACAGTTCATGTGTGGTATAGCAGGTAAACACAGTGGAGCTGGGCTACAATTTCAGACACAACCTATGGACCGGGGTTGTTTCTAACCTTTGACAACTTAGGCTTTAAAGAAGACGCAGTTTCATTGGAGACACTGCAGGGTGTTCGTACAAGAAAACTATGAATGCAGATAAGAAAACAATGAGTTCATCTATTTGGTCTGCGGTTGTGAGTTATCCCCGGAGATATGAAGGCTGGGTTCTTATGTATACTGGATCAGTCCCATTCATATCTGTAAATGACCGGGCTGATCCTCCTTTCCCAGCCCTGATCCCGCTGCTCGTGTGTACGGTGGGGATTCCCTTTGGTCCTGATGGTTTCTAGCTGTGAATGAGATCTCTGATATTTATCGCTGCTCTTATCTATGTGGGAATTTTATATACCTTTTACCACACAAGTGATAACTGGACATATATTTGGTAAAACATGAGAATAAAACCCATTCAAACTGCCCAAGATGAGGAAACCAGAAGCAGAGCTTTCATAGAGGAGCAAGAGTGAGACTTTGGACATCGTCTGACCAGGCTTGAGGGGCAGGGCAGGTGGACATCGGGCTATCCCCACTGAACACCCACCATCCCATCAGCAAATTAAGGCACAATGTACAATTTCATATGATACTTTCTCCCTTAAAGGGGTTGTCCGAGTTATGAAAAAAATGTATAGTACTGTAAATCTGATGGGCAGCAATATATAACTAAGTTAAGCAAGTTTTAGGCAAAAATAAAATCTATATTTCCATATTTCCCTGGTTGTCTTCTGGTCTTTGTTTACATGCAACAACAACAATCTCAGCCTCTCCCCCCCTGCTCTGAAAAGGCAGTGAATACAAGAGCTGGCCTGAGTGACATGTCTGCTAGAATACTGAGCAGCATGTTGTATGTGTAGGACTACAAGTCCCAGCTGTACAATGACACTGCTGATACACACAGGGTCTTCCCCCTACCTGTTCTTGTACAATACAATACTTTGCATCTCCTCCAGATCAGCTCCAGTGTCTGCGTCAGCTCTGTGTCCATAGCGTGAGGAGGGCAGATCCTGTGTCTCTTTACATCTGCAGCTGCTGTTGTAAAGCCTTCAGTGTGTTCTGGCTGAAGGGGTTAATGTTTTATCTGAAAGAATCCAGGGAGAGCAGATAGCAGGAGCCGGCAGAGCAGGGGGGCGTGGCCAGCACAGTGATGTCTGGAGATTAGCAGAGAGGCAAGCTGACATCACAGGTCATGTGACCCTCATTGAAACCTGAGAAACCAGCAGCTTTAGAAGCAGAAAGTGTATGGGAAAAGCTGTTGTATTTGACTAGTTAGAAACATACAAAGGACAAAAAACAATTCTCGGACAACCCCTTTAATTTACTGTCCAGTCACAGGCAAGATGTTTACCTAATAAACTGCTGGGAGGAGACAGAAGTCTGAAGCGATGGCTTTAAGATTTGTAAGCACTGCACCTTTTCGTATTCATTTTAAAGTTTAGCTCTTGTATGTTCTAAGAATCCACAGCCTTTCAGAGAAACCCTATTATATCAGGCATACAGATTAGGGATGACTCTGCTGATTAAAAGGATACCTGTCCTGTGAAAATTGGCCGCGGCATTCTAGGAGAAATAGACTTATTTTTCATGCAAATGAGGCTCAGTTCACCAATGGAAGAGGCCTAGACCATGAGTGCACCTCAGTTTTCCACCGCTGGCCATGTCCCTCAGCGCATTAAAACCCTAATTTGCATAGAAAAGGGAAAAAAAGCCTTTGCTGAAGTCCACCACAGGCAACCCTTTAATCAGCATGATCAACCCTACCAGTGTGCCTGGATATTTGGGTTGATCCTGCTGAAAGGTGCTCTTTAACCTGTTTGATGTCTGAGAGCAGGGTGTGCCCGTGTACTTGTGTGTTAGCGGAGTGGCATCTTGTCAGCAGTAACGATGCCCAGTGGCAGTGTGTACTTGTAGTGTGCGTGGACTGTTTGGGCCTGTGATTTATGGTCACTTTCCAGGAAGAGTGCAGGACTGAGTGCGAGGATATAGATGAACCCATGTCTCATGCTGGAACGGTACGATCATATATTCTTTAGGGACTCCGGTTTCATCCCACACCGATCAGTCAACTGGCTTCCGATAACATAACCCATAGGGTGTTAGGGTGCTATTGTGAGCCCCACTGGGGCCCAGGACTGATGAGTGACAATCTCTGTACATAGCTGCAGTATGTTGGTGCTATATGATTGACAGTATACAAATGAGAAGCTAATGTGACCGGGGCAGAAGTGATCGGCGCTGTGTGGTCCAGAAACAACATACATGTCAATCAGAGTATAAAAACACACAAAGTAAGCGTACGCTACAAGAGGGAAGCCGAGGAAGTAGAAGTCCCTCTGTGGATGTCCTGATTAGTCGGCCAGACCCCGTTCACAACCCTAATCTTTGTATAAACGATTTGGACGATGCTTGGAAAGGGACATACATGGCTGTAAGGGGCGTGCCCCTCCCCCTCTGAGATCAGCTATTTACAATGCCTATAAACACTTGACGCTTATTGGGCAAGAATTACTACCGGCTTCCAATAAACACAACCTCTCAACATCTGGACGAGAAGCTGAAGTAGGATTATTATAGATTGAGAGATCGGCCCTGGGCAGAGGCGGCAGAGGAATGACAGAGATATGACCGCCATATCAATTCACATGTCAGTCAGAGATGGTGAATCAGCACTGGAACCTCGGCCGGCTGCTACGGATCCGCAGATGTGCATTAATTATAGGTATATGGTAGGACACGACGAGGACTGGCTATGTGTACAATCAGATACGCAGACAAGCCAGATGCACGTGGGATTACTTAACATTGCGTGCAAACACTGACCCTGGACAGGATCTTATACAATTAGGAACCAAAGTGATGTAATTTGCTCCAGAGAACGCAAGAGGCCACAAGTGCATTGGCGAATGACTGGATATAAATAGCCGGGGAGCGCACCGTGACGGGGAGGACAGCGTTCTTTTCCCGTCTGCTGCACACAGCTCCACTGCAAACAAGACGTCTGCTGGCCAGGGACTGTCCTCGGGGAATGTGGGGACGAACGACCTGCTACCCCCATGTCCTAGGGGAGGAGGCACTGTAAATAGAGGATGCATCAGGGTGTACGACTATACAGGCAAAGGGATCTCAGATATGATATAAGAGGCAGACAGTATGTGACTTAAAGGGGTTATCCAGGTAAAGATATTTATGACTTCTCCTCAGGATAGGTCATCAGTATCAGGGCCCCGGCCGATCAGCTGTAATAAGAGGCCTTCAGCGCTGCAGCCTCTTCCTAGTCCAGTGACATCACCGTACATCAGTCACATGACCATCGCTCACCGGAGCTCGGGTAAGCACAGCGGCTCCCTGGAACAGCTGATCAGCAGGGACGCCGAGACTCTGACCCCCGTTGATGTGACAATGATGAACTATCCGGAGGATGTCGTTTTTATCTTTCCTGGATATCCCCTTTAAGGCAATACTCGAAACTCAGAGACTAAAACTGAATTGGCTCCAATCAGAATGATTAATGACAGCTCAATGCCAGGAGGCTGCTGCATCCCTGTATCCAGAGACAGAAGCAAATGTCCACCACTGCTACTAACCTACAGACAAAACGATGAGGCCTACCAGGCAGTCCATCTGGATTAATAGGGATGATCCTGGTGGCAGAACTTCTTTAAAAGGGTTCTCCAGGAACCACTTGATATTACCAGTTAGGTATATCTGTCACTAGCACTCTGGTTCCAGTCCATGATCAGATCACTGCTGCTGACTGATCAATAGCCTCAGCTCCTTGCATTGTCACGTGCGTTGCCTGCACACGTCACTTCGCATGGCGATATCTAATGGAGTTCCAGGTCTTGGAGAACTCCTTTAAGCAAACATAAGGAGTAGATACAGTACAAGAACAGGAGGGATTGTCTTTTTAAATACACTGCCAAATATCGGCAGGAAAGTGTCGTGCCACTTCATCTAGAAAGGCTCACATCCCAATTAGTACAATCAGACGACCGTACACACATGGTTTTAATGCCTCCTGAAACACTATACGTCTCGCCTGTAAAATCACTGCGGTTCACGTGTTGACGACTTTGTATTATTTCATTTCAGGCATAAAAGGAATGAAGTCACCAAATCACCTGGGACTGTGAGGGGCAGCGTGTGCCAGCTGGACGCCGTCCTGCGTGGCTTCTGTGACCACATGTGCTACAAGGACAGAGGCTCCACTGACAGATACGCCCGTGAGGGGATTAAAGTGGCTTCATAATCCGAATGGATCGCTCATCATAAGAACGGCGCTGTCTGAACTTCTCCGCAGCCTCGGAGCTGTCCTCTAATCCGATGTGAGCGGCCAGGGCTCGTCTTATTCCTTACAGCTGATCACAGCCTCACTTAATTACAGGGGTGGGAGGCAAGTCATTTTTCAAATCTCCATAAGTCCCAAATAGATATTTCATAGCCGATTGTTACAGGCATCCAAAGGAGACCGTTCCCAAGAAATATTAATGGGTTGGCAGTTTCCTCGACATTTAAATATGAAGCAAGCACATAAAAGGCCAGAAACATCTGTGCAAAACAGGGACGTGCCAAGTAACCATGCACACGGAACAGACCATACCAAATATTTCCACTGCATTAAAAACTTCCTTTTCAAAACCAGGATCAGCGCCGCTCCAAAATCATCGTATGGTCCGAGGGCAATGGAGACGGCGGCAGCACATCATTCATCCATCACCTGGTAGATCCTCCGAGCTTTGTATGTTGCTCTGTGAAGGTCACTGTCTCTCGGACCATGATCCGTGGCCTGATCGGGGCTTCCACTGATGGGATGCAGAGCGGTCGTTCAGTGTGAATGGCTTTTCAGACTGCAGATAAATGTTGTAAATGATGTCTGCCAACGGTCGGCATCTGTCCTGGTAGTTTGTAGCCACGTCCATCACTGAAAACCTCATTCACATAAAGTCTTTTTTTCTCACATAAACAAATTTTCGGAGTGGTATAATTTTAATCAGCAGGATCAGTTCTACGAGGCAGTAAGCCTGCTCTAATAGGGTTGATCCTGCCGACTGATGCTCCATAAATACATGTAGAACAATTCTTCAGTTGCTGGACTGAGGGTCACAACGCTTCCACATTCATTAGTCGTGATGCTGCAGAGCTAGACCGCCACGTGACGTGGTCAAAGTCATCGTGTAGACCTAGCCAATCAGGCAGGATCGCAGCCAGTGCCCTTTAAAATAAACAGAAGTGCCCATTGCCAAGACCAACATCTGCAGACATTACAGTAATAAGTCTTAGTGCAGTCTTATAGAGACTGTCTGCTGACCTTCTGGAGCGTTCTGTCAGAGAGAACATCTCCCACTGGAATGAGAAACACTTCATAAGGCCGGCGTTTCCCTATGAGAACATCACCCAGCGTCTGACCCGGCTCTGATAGAAAAACAAATGCTGGGGAGGTCTGTGCAGCGGGCATGGACGGGGCTGGAAGTGACAGCGGACTGCTCCTGAATCTAGAAATTCCCATGCTTGATTGAAGCAATCTTGAGAAGACTTCAAAGCGTCGTCTAAATGGAAAAGCCCCAGAGCACTGGAACTCGTGTTTCACCACAAGTTATACAAAATCAAGGCCGACTTGGCTTTATGACTGAATCAGGCACCAAGTCCTCGGCTGCAAGTAAGCAAAATGAGAACGAGCCCGTCAGCAGACCCGAATACCAGCCTGCCTGGTGGTAGCATCCTGGCCCGGTGGTGGCATCCTGGCCCGGTGGTAGCCTCCGACGGGTCTGCAGAGTCTTACAATCTCAATCATGGATTTTTCTTCTTCATACCTCACAGACAGAACTAGTGGATTATCATGATTAATGCTGGAAACTCTGAATCATTCGTGCAGTGCGCGACCCCTCTAATAATCCGAGCCATGATAAGTGCTCTGACATTGCTGACAATCCTATAATTATCATGTACACTTCTGTACAGCGCAGACGTTCTCACCAATTCTAGGTCACGCGATTGCAAGTGAAGGGACACCCGGGAAGAGTAATGCCTTCCAGTTGTGGAAAGTATTAGCAGAAGACGGTCGTCTGAGCGCAGGTTCTGGCTGTTTATAGCGCCAGTAACGTGCATTCCACAACTGCAATAGGTTACAATGGCCTGAGCACTGGTTCCTTCAGGAACGCTCGCCTTACGGTTAGCATACTGTCTGCGTTATTATACAATGGACGATATCCAAAACTATGAAAGTGGAAAAGCAAGGGAGCACCAGCATCCTCAGAAAGTCACTGCCAAAGAATGTGCTAATTTGCTCCAATTATGATTTACAGTCGTCACACACAACCCCCAATATGAGAAATTAAAAATGAATTAAAACCAGTCAGCGACTGAGCGTCCTGATGTGAATTTCCTGCAGACCGCTGCCAATGTAAGTGTTTGTTTTCAGAGGGGTAACTTGTGCCAACGTCCTGGCATGATTAGCTATGCAACCAGCCGCTGGGCTCGCTCTCGAAAACTTCCCGTAACCAACAAACACATTCAATATTCCAGGCCAATAGATATAAACCTGTCAGTGTATATTGAATGTGAACTGGAAGGGAGAGGTGTGAGCGCTGCCGCCGGCTGCCATGTTTAGTGTACTCGCTGCCCAAGGCCGATCAGTCCGTTACATTCTTGTCTCTTCTGATAGAAATCATATATAAGGAGCTGCAGCCAACTGCGGTCTGGACACAACACATACGAGAAAGAAAGCGAGACACTACCTCTAACCAGAGGAACCGATCAGCAACCGCAAAACTCACGCCCACAAGAGAAGAAATGTAAGCAAAAGACCGAACCCATCAGGAGCGAGCGCTGAAAGTCTGGGATGTAGCACAATGAAATGAACTTAACAAGAAAAGGAAGTCTTACTTAATGGCCCTTTACACAGGCAAGAATCACATAGATCATCTCTAACACAGTATCATAGTAAGGATCTGGCGGTGTAAATGTACTGCCGATTACCCAAAGAACAAGCAAAACACTTGTTCATTGGTAATTGGGTCGTTTCCTGACAGCAGATGATGTCGTGTAACTAATAAGTCTTTATGGAGAAGAGCGCCGGCTTCTCTGCTGGTGAGAAGGAACGCTTCCCTCCGGACAATCTGCTGGTACATCGTCCCGTAAAGGAGCCTTTATACAGAGGAAGGAACCTTGATCATAAAACCTAGCCATCACTGGGGGTGAGAGAACGTGTCGACCATCCTGTACAATTACCTAGAAATTCCTTCCTGTAATGGCCTATTATTGGAAATAATTAAGTACTATTACAGTACCAGAGGCCCTCGGGCCAGCAGATTCCCACTGTTCCCAGTCTGGAAACATGTTCGGACTGGTTCACATTCATGGAGGTGTCTTCATATACAATGCAGCCGGTTGTTCTGTGTATCTTGAATTTAGTGGCATTAACTTCTAATTATTAGCAATAAGTGATTGCAGACAGACAGACAGACGCAGTGTGTGCAGTACAATATCACAGGACCCAGCAGGCAGGAGCTCTAAGCACATAGTGAAAATATTCTGCATTGTTATAATACAGAAGACGCTGGAGGGCAGTATACAGCCGACTCGTCACCCACCTTCTGCGTTGAGGGTGATGAGAGTCACGTTGTTTCCCATGTTGGAGTTCCCGGACTGGCCACAGTTGGACAAGGTGTCGCTGGCTTCAGAGCCACTGTCTTCATCATTGTGGCTGTCATCTGGGCCTGGGACCTTCACCACGATGGTATTGTGCCTACGTCCATTGGTGCTGGAACAAAAGCAGACATTCCTTACACCGGACCTGTGGTCATAACCTCATGCATCTGAGTAGAAATATGGCTACCATCTTATCCTGCAATGCTGTGCAATACAAGAAACGTAAGGCAAGATGTCTCCAGATATTAAAGGAAGGACGGGAGGGAAATAATGAAAAGGTGGAAAAAAAATAATAGTAGACAAATCTTTACTGAGATAAGACCCATGAGAAGGTCTTCAATAACTCCCAGCTATTCCTCCTGACCCCCATACACACACTGGGAAGCAAGCCGAGGCCAGAAACTTCTGCAGCTGCAAACAAAAGGATTGGCCATTCAAATTCAATATGCCCAATGCTTCATTGCCTCACCATTGTCTATTTGGGGGAGAGTCAGGAGGCCCCAAATACACATACAATCCTGCCAACTTTCTTCTTATGAGTAGGGGCCCTTTAGTTCTGCCTCACTTTCTGCATGGGACTTTCCTACAGGGGAAGTTTTGTGGTAGGGACAAGGTACTGTGCACACCCGTGCCTGAAGGGTAAGGGCCCAGTGTCACTGCATAGACCCATGGACGTCCATGCACAGTCCTGACCACCTGCACCTCGCAGATCTCACATATTACCTATTCAGCATATTTTCCAGGCTTTCCGTTGCTCGGTTCATCGACTCCTCCTGACCCTCCAGTTTGGCCACTACCGAGTTCTGTCGTTCATTATTCAGGATTACCGTCGTCTGAGGAACGACGCTACGAGAAAGAGAAAAAGACGTGAGATTTAAAGGATCGCTCCAGGCCGACCTGTATCCAGCAGACATAATACGGGTTTCTACGAGAAGGGTAAAAAGAAATCATTGCTTTTCTCCAAGACAAAGGGGTGAAAGTAAAATCCCTTCTATTAACCCGGGGACGGCGGAGAGAAAACTCCTTGATATAAGTAGTATCCGTGTGGTGGAATGACCTACAATCTGAAGAGGTCCAGGTTGTCAGCGCCCGGACTCTTCCACTCGGTCTTATCACTTTGCAGTAGTTCAGCGCAGGTCACAATGTTCCAGCCTTCCTATCCCCCAAAACAAACATCTGAAGAGGGGAACAGCTCGGGCTCAGTTTCCGAGTGCTCACCGCACAGTTTATTCCACATAAAACACTGGCATACAAGGTGGAAAAATAACTCCGTCGATCAGCATCACCGACATCAGATTCCTCACTGCACTGACAGGTTTAGGACCGTTCTCTCCCCTTCTCTCATAAGGAAGGCCGGATAAGGAACAGGGGATTTACCTATAAACATTCATGAGCTAATTAGCCAAAAGTCCAATAGCGTGCTATAACTATGCTTATATTTCAGTCATGTCCTGACCTCACATCGCCCCACAAGCCATGATCTGCTGTGATCTTTATACAACAGACGAATGCGGCAACACTACGGGGAACATTTACCAAGCTAAAATACACCTAAATTATCAGTGACTTCGCCCCACTCACGCCAGGTCGCATTCAACATTTTAATGACAGTGAGGAAGATGGCGTACATTTAGGACTGGAGCTGGATGCAGCAAAGTTATGGAGAGGCCGGCGCGTCTTCATAACTCCACCGCCAGCTTACAGCTTTATTAAGACCTGAATATCTGAAGATACAATGGAGCAGGAATATAGGACCTCGGCGTCTTCCAGGAGACGGATATTAAACAGAAACCAGCAAACTTCAGACTGAACTGACATATACAGGAGGCCATGCCTCTTTAATTGCTATCAGCTATCCCCCCGAGCCGAGCATGCATGTGTTCACAATTGGCCAACTCCCTCGGCACCAAAACAGAATCATCCGTACACTCTCTGGCTCAGGGCACCGAATTGAGTTGACGGTCTGCAGATTCATACAACAGAAGGACAATACAGGAAAGGAAGCATTTTGGAGAACAAATCCGCTTTCTCAGGCCAGTTTTTTCAATACGAAGGTGGGAATAAACTGCTGACCACTGCTTATAAAGGATCAGGCATGCTGAAATCAGTAAGCCCAGCCCTTCTTATAAGTATGATTAGTCAGGCGGGTCTAGGGGGGATATGAGCAAAGCAGAGTATTTGCAATGAGAATTTACTAATCGCTGCACTTGTATGTATTACATATAGTGATTCTGTGCGTGTGTGAGTATATATATATATATATCTCTATGGGTGCAATCTCCATTCACTGTTAGAGGACTTCAGAAAGATGAGGGTTGCACTTGCTTGGCTATTTTCAGAACTCCCAGTGAATTGAGCGCACCCACGCACTGCACACTGTGTTCTTCTTCACTATGGGGGACAGGAATAGGCGCACACCCATCTGATTTTGATGGCATATCATGAGATGGGAATAACATTTGGATTTGAATTAACAGTACTCCACAATGAAGCAGCAGAAAGCGAAGTGAAAGGTGTCATTACATTCAGCCCCTACGCGGCAGCGCGCCCAAGTTCTCTGGTGACACTCCCTTTAACATTTCCATTACAATGCAGAAACTTCCCTCATGGATATACTTTACGTTGCAAGGAAAGTGAGCACACGAGAACGTTATAAATATGGGCTCTAGATGGCGACCAAAATGGTCGCAAATGCGACTTAGATTTTACAAATGGCGACAAGACTTTTTACTCTTGTCGCCATTTGCGCCTGGACCCGACCGCATTTACTGATCTACTGCACAGCCTAGTATCAGAGAACATGGAGCAGATAAAATAAAAAAAATCTCTCACCTCTCCTGCGCCACGGCTCCGCTCCGGATCCGGCGCTCCTCTGTCTTTCCGGGCGGCTCTGCACTGTCCTGACGGCTTACAGCGTCAGGACATAGTGTGCGCACTCTGACCTGACGCTGCACGCAGTCAGGTGATAGTGCAGCGCCAGGAGGACAGAGGAGAGCTGGACCCGAAGCAGAGCCGCAGCGCAGGACAGGTAAGGGATTTTTTTTTATTTTATTCTGATGGCCGCAGAGTGGGCTGATCTGAGGTCTGATGGGGGCACAGATGTGGCCACAATGAGCTGGTCTGAGGTCTGATGGGGGCACAGTGGGCTGATCTGAAGTCTGATGGGGGCACAGTGGGCTAATCTGAGGTCTGATGGGGGCACAGTGGGCTGGTCTGAGGTCTGATGGGGCCACAATGAGCTGATCTGAGGTCTGATGGGGGCACAGTGGGCTGATCTGAGGTCTGATGGGGGCACAGTGGGCTGATCTGAGGTCTGATGGGGGGCACAGTGGGCTGATCTGAGGTCTGATGGGGCACAGTGGGCTGATCTGAGGTCTGATGGGGGCACAGTGGCTGATCTGAGGTCTGATGGGGGCACAGTGGCTGATCTGAGGTCTGATGGGGCCACAATGAGGCTGATCTGAGGTCTGATGGGGGCACAGTGGGCTGATCTGAGGTCTGATGGGGGGCACAGTGGGCTGATCTGAGGTCTGATGGGGGCACAGTGGGCTGATCTGAGGTCTGATGGGGGCACAGTGGGCTGATCTGAGGTCTGATGGGGGCACAGTGGGCTGATCTGAGGTCTGATGGGGGCACAGTGGGCTGATCTGAGGTCTGATGGGGGCACAGTGGGCTGATCTGAGGTCTGATGGGGCCACAATGGGCTGATCTGAGGTCTGATGGGGGCACAGTGGGCTGATCTGAGTCTGATGGGGGCAAGTGGCTGATCTGAGGTCTGATGGGGCACAGTGGGCTGGATCTGAGTCTGATGGGGGCACAGTGGGCTGGGTCTGAGGTCTGATGGGGCACAGTGGGCTGATCTGAGGTCTGATGGGGGCACAGTGGGCTGATCTTGAGGTCTGATGGGGGCACAGTGGGCTGATCTAGGTCGATGGGGGCACAGTGGGCTGATCTGAGGTCTGATGGGGGCACAGTGGGCTGATCTGAGGTCTGATGGGGGCACAGATCCCGTGGGCTGATCTGAGGTCTGATGGGGGCACACACATAATACTGGTTGGGTTTTTTATTATTGGGGAGGGCGCACTGCGCCACCAATGATGATAACTATGTTCAATACAACTACAGAAGGCGGGTGCCGCACCTGAGGGGTTAACTACCACTGATTGCAGCTCCCTATAATACAGGTCAGGTGCTGGCTATGTGATCCTGCGCCGGCATCCGCCTCCTGTAGTTTTACTAAATGTAGTTATCATCATTAGTGGCTCAGTGCACCCCCCCCCAGTATTATTCTTTGGAGGCGCAGTGCCCAACCCCCCCCCCCCCCAAAAAAAAAAAAAACTATAATAATCATTGGTGGCAGTGGCCACAGGGTCCCCTCCCCCCTCACCCTCTTCATTGGTGGTTCAGTGGCAGTTCCGATTGGAGCCCAGCAATGTAATTGAGGAGCTCCGATCGGTTACCATGGCAACCAGGCTGCTACTGAAGTCCTGGCTGCCATGGTAAGCTCCCTGCTGCCCTGTGCACAAAGCCCAGGACAGCAGGGAGAGTGTAAAGTCCTATTCATCCTGAACACACGCCGGGCAGCATCCGTGGTATTGCAGATCCGTACTTTTGTGGATCCGCAATACTACGGCCGTCTGAATGGCCCCTTAATCACCCCTTTCCCAATATACTATAAAATATATTAATAAATATCGGAAAAGTCCAAACTATTAAAATATTTTTAAAAAAAACTCCTATGCGGTGAACACGTAAAAGAAAAAAAAACTCACAATTCGCCATTTTTTAGTCACCCTGTCCCGCCAAAAAAAAAAGGATAGGACAATTCTATTAATGGCCGGACGTTCCATCTCCTCCAAGTCTTTTTTTTTTAATTATAATTATATGTATTTAAATTTGGCGCCTAAAAATTTTATTTGGCTCCTAAATTTTTCAGTTCAGGAGCCAATGGCTCCTAGGTATTTTTTTTAGTCTGGAGCACTGTCAATGATAGACTGCCTCCTGAAATTTACAGACTGACTGGATTTACAATCTGCAAAAAATAAAACTGCAGCGGACCCCCAATACCAATCCACCGGCGTGATTGTTCTTCCCATGTTAGTGAATGAGCACATGTGACCGCAGGATCGGTTTCATTTCACTCCCATTGATCCCATTGTAACAAACACATCCGGGCGGCGTCATCACCAATAAACCTAATTATAAGGTGGTAAGTTCTCCCGGAAGACTGGTTTATGCCAAGTACAATGCAGCCGTAATGGGGGGAAGGGGGTCCAAGCCTAACAAAACTACTGGAAACCAGGACAAGGTAGCGGGATTTCATGGCGCCTTTATGAACACGCACTGCATAGACAGGCTACGTATTCACACACAAATATTCTGAAAACAAGAAATCTTTTCACGTTGGGGGTCGGGCATAAAAAGCAGATTCATGACCTCAGACAATCTGATTTCTTGCATCATTTATTGTATTAGCATGGTGCTACTAGCACCCGAGGAATCCCGCGGCAGTACTACATTTACTGGCTGGATCCCGGCTTTCCTTTGAGAGTCTCCGCTTTGTCAGCAATAATTTATGCCCAGTTCCGATGATATTACTAAAGGAAATCTTTAAGGATTTTATGACTAAATCTGCAGTGAAAGCCTCACAACGGTTTTCGGTTAGCACCAGGAGACTGCCGGGGTTGGCCTGGCAAGACGCGGAGCCCCACATACCCCTCTTCCCAGGACACATTCCTTTCATCACCCATTGTGCAAACTGCGAACAAGAACCAAAAGGCTTAAAAAAAGCAGCGAGTCAGCAGAAAGAAACCCTATATACCAGAACTGCTGCTGTGTGTGGCCTGCGGTCAATGGCGGTAAATTCAGACGAGCTGCACGCTCTATAATAAAGGCAGAACACATTATACCCAATATTTTACAGGAGGGATTTCTAAAGTAATATCTGCAGATATAAGTAGGTTTGTGCAGGAAATCTTATGCCTGACCGAAGAAGGAAACACCCGGCTGCTAAAATTACTGAGATTTAATTCATTGCAAACTGAATTGATAAAAGACTATGACAAGTATTTTACAGGTTCTAGAATGAATGAAAGAAGCTACATTATAGAACAACTGTATATACATTACTTATCCTGTACTGATCCTGAGTTACATCCTGTATTATACTCCAGAGCTGCACTCACTATTCTGCTGGTGCAGTCACTGTGTACATACATTACTTATCCTGTACTGATCCTGACTTACATCCTGTATTATACCCCAGAGCTGCACTCATTATTCTGCTGGTGCAGTCACTGTGTACATACATTACTTATCCTGTACTGATCCTGAGTTACATCCAGTATTATACTCCAGAGCTGCACTCACTATTCTGCTGGTGCAGTCACTGTGTACATACATTACTTATCCTGTACTGATCCTGAGTTACATCCTGTATTATACTCCAGAGCTGCACTCACTATTCTGCTGGTGCAGTCACTGTGTACATACATTACTTATCCTGTACTGATCCTGAGTTACATCCTGTATTATACTCCAGAGCTGCACTCACTATTCTGCTGGTGCAGTCACTGTGTACATACATTACTTATCCTGTACTGATCCTGAGTTATATCCTGTATTTATACTCCAGAGCTGCACTCACTATTCTGCTGGTGCAGTCACTGTGTACATACATTACTTATCCTGTACTGATCCTGAGTTACATCCTGTATTATACTCCAGAGCTGCACTCACTATTCTGCTGGTGCAGTCACTGTGTACATACATTACTTATCCTGTACTGATCCTGAGTTACATCCTGTATTATACTCCAGAGCTGCACTCACTATTCTGCTGGTGCAGTCACTGTGTACATACATTACTTATCCTGTACTGATCCTGAGTTACATCCTGTATTATACTCCAGAGCTGCACTCACTATTCTGCTGGTGCAGTCACTGTGTACATACATTACTTATCCTGTACTGATCCTGAGTTACATCCTGTATTATACTCCAGAGCTGCA
Organism: Rhinella marina; assembly: GCA_900303285.1. Lineage (NCBI taxonomy): Eukaryota > Metazoa > Chordata > Amphibia > Anura > Bufonidae > Rhinella > Rhinella marina. The sequence goes on along the minus strand of ONZH01007226.1, from coordinate 240,990 downwards.
CTCACTATTCTGCTGGTGCAGTCACTGTGTACATACATTACTTATCCTGTACTGATCCTGAGTTACATCCTGTATTATACCCCAGAGCTGCACTCACTATTCTGCTGGTGCAGTCACTGTGTACATACATTACTTATCCTGTACTGATCCTGAGTTACATCCTGTATTATACTCCAGAGCTGCACTCACTATTCTGCTGGTGCAGTCACTGTGTACATACATTACTTATCCTGTACTGATCCTGAGTTACATCCTGTATTATACTCCAGAGCTGCACTCACTATTCTGCTGGCGCAGTCACTGTGTACATACATTTTATGTATTATACTCCAGAGCTGCACTCCCTGGATCCCTCAGCTCCACAGGTGTTGAATTTACATTCCCATTCCAACCAGCAATTTCTGTGAAGGAGGTGTGTATGTGGGGGAGGGGGGATATTATTGTGATAACCTTGACTAATACTAATGGAGAGATTCCAGACTAAACATTAGGTTTCATAAATTGATAACATTTTGGTCGAACAGGCAATAAATAAATAATAAAACGTTGAAAATCTGAATATCTGTATCCGCTGTGATGTCATGCAGAGTAAATCTTCAAGCAATCACTGGGACGACATTCAAATACCTTTTTATTTATTTTTTCACTTTGCTTGGTTTGAAGCCAAAGACTGGAGGCCAGATTCCTTGGTAGATACGAAGATACGGAGAACCCCTGTACGATGCAGATACTGCACCGGTCACATTCACAGTGCGGTTCCCACCAGGACAGATATTATGGGGTCACACCCGGCGGCGGCCAGCGCTGTGTTTTCTTAAGATAAGACGTCTGGAGACTTGGATTGAGCCGGGATCCACATACGGAGCTGATAAGCACATGAAGATGAGATAACACCCGGTACCTTTACCTTGTAATAAACCATACAATCACATCATGAACGTCTTAGGCCTCTTTCACACTAGCGTTAGCACGGATCCGGCACCTAAAGGGTGCCAACGGATCCGTGCTAACGCTGATACATGTGTGGAGCCGGAGCAGCGCTCCGGTCCCACACATGTTAACATGACACAAGACACAGACATACAGACATACACACATACAAACATACAGACATACTCACATACTCCAGGGACGCCGGCAGAACGTCTTCACGCGCCTACCTGCGCGCAGTGATGACGATTCCCCACAGCGCCCTCTGCTGGGCACAGTGGGGAAACGTCATAGCTGCGCGCAGGAGGCGCGTGAAGACATGCTGCCAGCGTCCCTGGAGTATGTGAGTATGTATGTCTGTATGTGTGTTTGTATGTTTGTATGTATGTCTGTATGTGTGTATTTGTATGTGTGTGTCTGTAGCCGGATCCGGAATGACCCCCCATTGCAAATCAATGGAGGACAGATCCAGATTACTGGTGTGTCCACACCAAACGGATCCGTCCCCATTGACTTGCATTGGGGGTCATTCCGGATCCGTCTTGGTGCGGATGCCTGGACAGCATGCTGCGGTTTGTTCTCCGGTCTGAAGACGGAACGGAATGCTTTCAGGAGCCTCCGTTGTCTTCAGTTCAGTTTTGTCCCCATTGACAATGAATGGGGACAAAACTGAAGCGTTTTATTCCGGTATTGAGCCCCTATGACGGAGCTCAATACCGGAATATATAAAAACGCTAGTGTGAAACTAGCCTTACCCTTCTACCTGCTGCGTCGCCCTTGTGTCCTCATAGATTGTCAGCTCTTGTGAGCAGGGCCCTCGCTCCTGATTAGTTTCTTACTCTGTGCTGCAGTATATGGCTGTATGTGGCTACTACACGACGATGGTCACCTGATCACCATGTAAACCTGTTCAGGGATGGGACGACAAGACATCCTTCTCTCATTTCTTGTCCCATCTCTTAATATTATAAAAATGAGTTTCTGTCTGTCCGTTGTCTGTCTGTTCTCTATGCACGACCAAACTACTGGACCGATTTTCACCAAATTCGGCACACAGGTACATCAGGTGTCTGGGAAGGTTTTAGACCAGGTCTCAGCTCTCTAGGACTTACCGTTCCCGAGATATTCCCCAAAAATGACCTGCATTTGCCAATAGTAGCCTGGGAGCTTTGGTTTCAAACCCCAACTGCCATTCTCTGCACAGACACAAACAGGGAGGGCAGGTTTCCATAACAACACAGCCGGGTAATTAGCAGCCAGCTGAGGAGCTCAGGTAATAACCCAGCCATTTATATTCACTGCTTTAAAGAGGCAGAGCGCTGTGGATGACACTGTTAAAGGGGTATTCCGGTCACCAGAAATATAACTTATGTTTTAGACTAATTTTTGACTAAGACCGTTCAGTAGTAATAAAAGACGTTTTCTTCCTCTGCTACCCACTGTGTTTCCTCATAAATTACCATGGCATCAACCTGTAATTCACGCTACCCTCAAAAGAAGGGCTTAAAAGCAACCCCCCACCCCCAGGACCCGCTAAACCACGCCCCCGAGCCGGCCAGGCCACGCCCCCTCCCACTCCGCAGCCAATGGGGATTGAAAAAATGAAGGTAAAAATCAACTTCTGTCAGCTGCATTGACTTTCTCTCTGCAACAACACACAGAAACATTAAATGAAATAGATGAAATATACCCAGGAGAAGCCGGGTCCTTCTAGTAGCTGAGTCCAACCTATAATCCAGCTGTGTCCAGAAGAAGGTAAAACCCCTTTATCCGGTGCTCTCACCTTATTAAAGGGGTCCTCTCACTTCAGCTAATTATACAGCAACTTCATTCCCATTGCCAAGAATCCAGGAGCATAAATGAACTGGAGCATGCTCTCTGCTTCTTCTGTACAAAGCACCGTTCCCATGCGCAAAAATGCTGGCAAACACCATAGTTACAGGATGCTGCCACCAGGGGGCGATATGAATAACGGCCTACTGAATGAAAGCCATCAACAGGTTGTCCCCCTAGTGGTGACCGCAGGCAGCTGAAATTTTCAAGTCTACAGAAAAGGAGCAGAAGAAAGAAAAGGAGGATGGAAACCTTATCAGATTAGGATCAGCCATGCTGACAAGAGGTGTTCTGACCACAGGCGTATACTAAAGCCGAAATCTGCAACATAAAAAAGCTTTTACTTCAGGAAAAAAAGAAGAAAACACTGAACTTCCCAGCGCACACCCTCCCTGGTAATGAACACTTATAAAACCCGTGCACGAGACGAAGGCCATTAAAGCACAGAGGCCTCGTATTTGGGTCAGTGTTCAGTAGCTACAAAAGGCATCTATGCCCCGGTGTGCGGACACTGATCCCGCCGGCTGGAGGCGTACACAGAGCGCCTTTGATCCGGCTGACAAATATATGGAGGTGATTAACCGCCACCGGCCGAGCACTGCCAACCAATCAGGAAGCTGTTTGAACAGGGTCTGCAGAGGTTAATTCTCCGAGCTGTTTTAAGGTTGGCATTCATAGAATCACACATTTCATATCCCGGGCTGCGCTGGCAAGGTCTTCTCCATGGCCCCTGACCCTGTGTGAACCTCCCCGCTGTCTCACATAATCCTGGCCCCAACACAAAGGGGAAGGGGTGTCACCCCTCCTCCAACATTCACTTCTGATTAACAGTTATTAGCTGTTTATTAAGGTCTCCGAGGAAGCCATAAAAAGTGGTGAGGGTGCTCTGGCGAGCAAAGTCCTGGAACCAATACCCGAGGAGGTCTCATCCTGCAGAACGCATTTAACCCTTGTGATAAATGATGCCGATCTCTGTAAAGAGCATCACTTACAGTAAAGTCCGCTCTCTGCCGGATTGTTTGGCTTGAATGAAGAGGTGCATCTGGACAGTGTCACGGCATGACTTTTTCCGGAGTGTTATTTTGCAGGCGGCTGAAGGCGTGCACCTCTCGCAGGTGACGGCCACAATAACAGGGAGAGAATTACAGACAATTAGTGACAGCAAAATGTCTGCATCACGGAGACCCTCAGCTTGTTCGGCAGGTCTTGTGGTCACTTCCAAGAGGGCACTTGGTGCCAATAGAGCTGAAGAAGGTTGAAGAAATGATGTGAGCAGCCCCCGGACACCTGCGCCCCTCTTCTGTATTACAGAGGGGGCTGACGTGCCCTTGCTGGAGCTAACCACCTAAATACACAGATGTCAAACCTCAGCCCTGCTCTGACACCAGCTCCGGCCTCATGTTGGCTGGACGGCGACTTCCCACATTCTCCTGCTGGAGGAGCATGCCGAGAAAATGCAAGCTGGAAAGCTGCGCCTGTGTACTGCTCTGAAATCAGCCTGTTTATTTTAAGAAGAGGCCTATAAAATAACAATACTGGAGGCCAAGAGCTGAGAGGCCGTCACTCACAGGAGTGCGGCTACAGGGAATCGGGCAGGATCTGGCAGGTCAGCGGCTGGATCGCTTCACAGGCCTTCACCGGGGATTTCCCAGTATAATGCCGTCACATACTGCTCAGCGGGGGAACAGCCTCCAGGACCACAAGGCAGTGACCAGGGGTCCCAGAGATCACACGATCACGTATTAGAAAGCTATGGCATATGTTAGCAATACCCAATAACATGTCAGGAGGGGAACACCCCTTTAAGAGTCCTCTCTGCCCACAGCGGGTGGCAATAGACGACATGGAGGCTGATCGGACCTCTTATTATTTATACTATAACTTCACTACTAATTGATGGTGAAGAGGTGAATGAACAGTTAATGCCACCCCTGCCAGTCTGCTAGTGAACGCCAGCATTAACCACCCAGGAAACCCCTTTATCATTCAGAAGCCACCAGTATCACAATAAATGCTGCCCTACAGTGTCCACCACAATACAGATGCTACAGGAGGATACACATGTAACAGACAACTGTTTTGTAGCATTTCCTAAGGAGCGTCTCCATAGGCTGGCACCCAGACGGTTAATCCCGGCTCACGCTGTAACGTATGGAACCACAGCGATGAGGTAAAATGCTGGAACGCGGCTGATTACGATGCACTGCAGACAAATTAGAACCATATTTCCTGCCTGATGGTGAATATTACAAATGTGTGGCTGGCTCCGGGAGGGAGGAGATGTGTAAGAGAGGACATAAAGCGGGATATAGAGCGGCTCCATGGAGCGCACAACACATACATCATACGGACACCCAATTCTCCTTCTGGCATCTGCTCCCCTGGCTTTGATATGTGGATGAAGTTCAGTCACACTGACTTTGGGGAGGCGGTATTTCTGCCCTCGGAGCGGCGATATTACACAGACAAACAGCGGGATCCACAAATAGAACCGCCACAAAGCATTAGCCCTTGTAAAAGGGGTTTTATGGAAATGTCTGACAAATATCTGACGCTATGAAACTCCAAGCTGTGAAACTTTTAATAGACATGGCGGAACCGTCAGCGTATCTGCAGCCGCCATTAAATCCACTTTATAAAACAGTAATGCGCTTGGACTTCAAGACCGACGCAATCTCCCAGCTCTTAAAACACCAGTTTTTCTCTTGGATGTTATCACAACTGCTAAAAACTCAGGAGGCGCACAATAACCTAAAAGAGTCTACAAACTGCAATGTCTGCCACGATCGGCTCGCCATGTTTTACGGGACAGCTCTGTTGGATGTGGTCACTTTTTTTCCTTTTCCATTTAAGCCTTTTCCATACTGACATCATCCAGAAGACGTGGATCGAATGAGACAATGGTGGATCCGGAACATCGAGGAGTATCCTGAATATTGCCTCAGTTTGGAGCAGTGAAAAATGTGAACGGCAATAAATGATCTGATTAGGATGGTGCGTGCAGCCCAACTGGTACATGTCGACGGTCACAGGTACGGGCGATGGTGTAGGCTATGTTATCACCAAAACCACAGCTTTTCACATCATGGCTCCACGTGCTGCTGATGTCCAGGAAGACAACAGACATGTAAAGTTACCGGCGGCTTTGAATTTATTGGATTTTAACGTCTTTCAATGTGATGTGTGAATTCCACGGCTGCCATGGGGTTTGCGGCAGAAACATTCACCCCAAGTGCAATTAGCCCAAAGGTCCAAGAACATTACAAACCCTTCCTTCAGCCTCTTTCACAGATTTCTCAATTTACAGGGGTTTTCCCTTGAAGGTGATTCCATGGGAATGGATACAGAACACAAATATAAACCAGTGTCGATTAGCACGACGTATTATAACTGTACGTGCACCTGCTCAATAAAGCACCTCTTTCCGGACTCTGAACCCATACAAAAGGCTAAGCAGAAGAAAGTCAACTTAAAGGGGTTATCCCATGAATAATGTAAAAAATGAAAATCAGACATATAGCACATGGCAATACCTTTCTAACAAAGCTAGAACGAGCCCTGTACCTCACATAGATCCAGAGATCTCCACATTCATTGCTGTGATAGATTTATATCAAGCTGAAAGCTCAGGGGGCGTGTCTTTTCCACTACAGCTAAGGGGGCGTGTCCATGTTCTCCCTATCACAGCTCAGGAGGCAGGTGAAGGATGAAACTGAGCATGTGCGGCCACCTCAGTGAGCAGGTCAAAGAAATAAGAAATTAAGTGGCGCTATACAGATACATTTTACTGAATAACTCAGTAGTTATAAAAAATGTTTAATTACAAGCAATTACAAAAGTATTCAGACCCAGGTGCTGGTTTGAAAACTGTAGAATATTTTTCGTGGGACAACCCCTTTAAGGTCAAAGTTAAACTCCAATTCACCAAAATCTGACCATTCCAGTCTGTGGCTCCATATCTGCACCAAGATCACCGCAGGCAGAGCTCAGGAGCACATTCTGCTGGGACATGTGGTCTGCAGGGCACAGCATCGGACAATTTTTATTTTACTTTACTCATATATCACTGACATATTCCACAGCGCTGTACAGACATCATTACTCACTGTCCCCAGGAGCTCACAATCTAATAAGGTCCCTATCAGGATGTCTTGAGAGTGTGGGAGGAAACTGGAGGAAACCGGAGAACCTGGAGGAAACCCACGCAAACACGGGAAGAACATACAAACTCCATGCAGATGTTGTCCTTGGTCAGATTCGTACCCAGGACCCCAGCGCTGCAAGTACCAGTGGTAACCACTAAGCCACCATATACAGACATGTTCGTAGATTAGGATTTTACACTGAGGTTTGTGGGAAAACCCTTTTAGGCTCAATCAGCAAGTACATCAGCACCGACAGGAAGTTCTTTGTTTAAAACAGTCGCTCATTATCCCCCAAGGCCCAACTAGCACAAAAGCACATAGAAGAAAGCTTACGTTATAGCACTGATATATTAAACACTCGATCTAAATGCTTACACTAGCAATATAAAGGCTCGTTAAGTCACGTCTCCCCGACCCGGGACATTGCCGTAAGGAACGATGTATATTTCTGGCCTAAGCTCCCATTCCTCTCACGTTTCAGAATTCGGATTCCAGGTATCAAGTTGTTCATGACCTAATTTCACCTCCCCTCGTACAACCTACATCTTTTATACAGCGCGGCATACTTCCATAGGAATTGGGCCGCATTCAAGCCGTACAAAAGCCTCTCCAAGCCCTTCCATCTGCCGAGGTTTAAATTCTTCTCCAGTCCTCTGCACAATGATTCACATCACATTTTTTATTTTTTGGTAAATGAAAACAATTTTTCCGCCGTGTATTTTTTGCTGATTAATGGTATTTTACAGCCAGAAGAAGGACTAAACAAACGCTGGGATGGGGAGGCATCAGAAGTGGGAACAATGAAGCCAAGAAACAGTCGCTCTTATTGTTTGATAGATTTTTATGGTATAAGCAGAAACAGAATAAAAAACTGCCTCTCCTAATAGTCCTGACGGGTGTAATTAAAAGCGGGTTGTTTGCCTCTATTGTAATGTATCCTGGGAACAGCGGAGAGGACTCGACATGGCAGCAACCGAACTGCTGAGAGTGGTAAATCTACAAACGGGGCAGTAAGAAGCCCTGAGGCGTACAATCCAGGGAGACTGAAGAGATGACTTGATTAAAGGGTCGTCCAGCGCCATACAGTTTTCATATAGATTCACAGGACGTTAAATATGATAAAGAAGCCAGAATCGCGCTCACCGCTCCCCTGCCGTAGCCGTTCCTGAGCTGCTCCAGTCCCCACTGCTCTTCACCTCCCGGTCACTGCCCCAGCATTGTCGGTGTGTGGAGACCAGAGCAGCATCAGAATGACATCAGCAGAGGGTCAGTGTTTTCGGGGTTTTTTTACCCATGTGACACAATTCGTTTAAAGGTCATCTTCATAAACATTTCATTTTGAAATCTATCTTACGGCAGAGCTATATCTTCTGCCCTCAACCCCCTGTTCGGACATAGTTAGGAGGCGCTTACTGGAGATGACTTCACGCTCACCAGCTCCCCCTGGTGGTCAGAGGAACATGAAGCATAGTACGTCTCAATAATCCCATTTCATATATCTGTTTGCACCAGGTAAGACTAGCAGAAGCTGTAAGTCTTCAGTATTGTCAATGTGGGCTCCGTTCAGGTGCTAAAGTCATGTGCAAACTTGAGAATCCATGGTTATTGGTTTGGAAGGCCTGATATCCTCTACGAGGGTTAGGGAAATGGTTGCAATGGACAAATGACTCTGCTTCTGCCTTGTATTGTGCTGCACAGGTCCGGGGAATGTATAAAGCAGTATCCAATCTCCACCACAACCGGACCAGAAAGCCGCTGCTCTGGACACATCTGATGCATTCCCCATGTATTCTGCAGAAGAGGGGATTAGAATAATGGAGTTAAAGGGAACCTGTCATCTCCGAAACACCCCCTGAACTAGAGTAAGCGGTGTATAGTGTAAGTGATGCTGAATCCGAATATGTAAGTTTTATCTTCATACTCCCTTCCATTCTGACGCTGTGCTCCCACAAACCTGCAGTAAAATACATTGACAGGACTCTTCTTTGAGTCCTCTCCATTATGTGAATGAGCACCGGAGTCCAGTGAGTGCATTTTACTGCAGGTTTGTGGGAGCACAGCGTCAGAATGGAAGTGAGTATGAAGATAAAAATGACATATTTGGATTCAGCATCACTTACACTATACACTGCTTACTCTAGTTCAGGGGGTGTTTCGGAGATGACAGGTTCCCTTTAAATGGGAAGGTCCTGGGAATGTGTCCGATGACCCTCACTATGTGTGTGCACTGCTGTCAGAGCTGCAGGCCAGGCTGTGATTCTGCCTCTTGCAGAACTATGAATGCTGCTCTGACCACATAAACACATGACATAATAAGAGGGAACTGCGGGGCTGCAGATTATTGGCAGATCTTTCACAGGGATTTGACGTGAACATGACAAGATAACGGCTTCATTATCAGTCACTCCGTTAGGGCTTTATAACCATTGCAGGCACAGTGTAAATGGAGCAGCTGAACCCCGGGGAGTAGCAGGGCTTCATACAGTGAATGCGACACCCGGTTCCTGGTTCAGAAAAAGCACTGACAACACGTAAGCATGCCGAAGCAACACGTCATCAGCTGGGCAATGCGGCTGCACTGGATCGAGGGGCCCAGAATGATGGGATATATACTGATTTATAGATGATATTTCCCCGGGGTTCATGGATGACACTAAATGCTGACTTTCCTCCCACCCTCCGCCTACAGACACAGGACCCGAAATCAGCGCCCGGGGACGTTACAAACACATAGAACATGATACACTGATATAAAGCAACACGCTTACCCCAAAATCAGACAGAATCAGCCTATGAAGAAGAAGAGACTCCTCTCATGAGTGAGTTCACAAATGTTATACTCTGACCCATAACAGGAATGGCCTTCAGCAAAGGAAGCGGAATAATTTAGGTAAAGGCGAGTCCGCGGAGCAGTAATTCTGCACGACACACACGTTAATCCCCCTTAAAGTGTTTGGGAGAAATCTCATCTCCAATTTTGCTAATGATCCAGATAATCCTGTTTAGTTTCAAGGAAACCCTGCAAAACTTGCAGACGGAGCAGCGCTGACCCTCACTGACCTTTACTGGAATAAAAGCCGCCGTGCAAAAAAAAAAAAAAAAATCCATTCCCCAAATAGGACCGATGGTTCTTAAACCAATCCAAACGAGGAAATCACATTGCTTCGAGGAAAATTCCGAGGATATCAGGGAAACACTGTGGCCGGGAAGGAAGCGCTCGCATGAAGTGACCTAAAATGCCCTTTATATGTCTGTAGTAGCAGAAGGAAAGCCTTGTGGCCGCTCTACCAGAGAACACACGGCAATACCATTACTGACGGTTTATGGTGTAGAATCTGCAGATCGTCTCTATTCCGATATTAGGACAGAATTCTGGAAAATAAGATTTTAAGCCGCCGGATCAAACACTTCTCGGATCTCTGTATATTTCCTTTCACATAGCTATAATACAGATCAAACGTACCGAATGTAAATGTACACACCAGGAGCAAAGCTATATTAGGGAACAGCCGCACGGAGGTAAATGCAGAAATACAGAGTGGATCTGCTGCACGTGGTCGTGTCCTTAGAGGAAATATTTTTCAGCAATTTTTCTGTAATGCAAAATATCTCAAACTCTGCCGAGGAATGGAAACTTTAAGGTGGACTTCAGATGAGCGTGCGGTCCAGGAGATGTGACCGTCACACGGACTGCGTTTTACATACCACGTGCTTGTCCTGTAGCCATTAACCTATGATGGGAAAACTTGACGCTATGTACAGGCAGCTTCATATCTGCAACTCATAGACCTGAAAATACACATGAAGGAGAGCAGGCAAACAGTGATGTCCATGTACAAGTATTTCTGGCCATAGCATTAGAGATAGCAATCTGTGGTGCACAGATCCAGTAATACTTACATCCAATTAGAGCGATGAGCACGGCGCACAGCCTAATCCAAAAACTGATGAGGTTTATAATCCCCCACCGGGACCTGGCAGGGCCAAAACATTACAGGCACTCTAATGAGGACACAAGCAGAACCACTTAAGGGATCAAAGACTCTATATGTCTATGTGTGAGCGCAAAGACAGACACACACAGTTCACCCCCTCCAAAAATTACCCCTATTTACCCCACTAGCATCCTGCAAAGTCCCTGATCAGAATACAAGAGACAAAAGTGCAGATCTCTGCACAATATTGCTGCAGATTTGAAGGCTTCTCCTGCTGCATTGTAGATGCTACATGTGAACCCAACCTAAACAGCAGCTATTCCTTCTGATGCTCCATACACATGCATGCTCAGCTAAGTGTGCATGTCTTCTAAAGGCAAGTCTGCCAGACTGCTCTGTCCTCTCGGTCCTCCTCCAAGTCCATTTATCATCATCTTCCACACCCCTATGCCCCCTCCAAGACCTCTCTGCATCTAGATTCTCCTGTTTCTCCTCCACAGCCACCTGTCCCCTCCAAGACCACCAATCTCCAGATTCCTGTCTCTCCTCCTCCACACCCCTCTGCCCCTCCTCCAGATTCCTGTCCGCCCCTCCTCCACACCCCTCTGCCCCTCCTCCACACCCCTCCTGCCCCTCCTCCACACCCTCTGCCCCTCCTCCCACCACCCCTCTGCCCCTCCTCCACACCCCTCTGCCCCTCCTCCACACCCCTCTGCCCTCCTCACACCCCTCTGCCCCTCCTCCACACCCCTCTGCCCCTCCTCCACACCCCTCTGCCCCTCCTCCACACCCTCTGCTCCACACCCTCTGCCCCTCCTCCTCACACCCCTCTCCTCCAGATTCCTGCCCCCTCCTCCAGACCCCTCTGCCCCTCTCCAGATACCTAGCCCCTCTCCACACCCTCTGCCCTCCTCTAGATTCCTGCCCCCTCCTCACACCCTCTGCCCCTCCTCCACACCCCTCTGCCCCTCCTCACACCCCTGCCCCTCCTCCAGACCCTCTGCCCCTCTCCTCCCCTCTGCCCCTCTCTAGATTCCTGCCCCCTCCTCCAGACCCCTCTGCCCCTCCTCCAGATACCTAGCCCCTCCTCCACACCTCCTCTGCCCCTCCTCCAGATTCCCCCCCCTCCTCCACACCCCTCTGCCCCTCCTCCAGATTCCTGTCCCCTCCTCCACACCCCTCTGCCCCCTCCTCCAGATTCCTGTCCCCTCCTCCACCCCCTCTGCCCCCTCCTCCACACCCCTCTGCCCCCTCCTCCAGATTCCTGCCCCCTCCTCCTGACCCTCTGCCCCTCCTCCAGATTCCTGCCCCCTCCTCCAGATACCCTCTGCCCCTCCTCCACAACCCCTCTGCCCCTCCTCCACACCCTCTGCCCCCTCCTCCACACCCCTCTGCCCCCTCCTCCACACCCCTCTGCCCCCTCCTCCAGATACCTAGTGCCTCATCCACACCCCTCTGGCCCTCCTCCAGATTCCTGCCCCCTCCTCCACACCCCTCTGGCCCTCCTCCAGATTTCTGCCCCCTCCTCCAGACCCCTCTGCCCCTCCTTCAGATACCTAGTGCCTCATCCACACCCCTCTGCCCCTCCTCCAGATTCCTGTCCCCTCCTCCACACCCCTCTGCCCCTCCTCCAGATTCCTGTCCCCTCCTCCACACCCCTCTGCCCCCTCCTCCACACCCCTCTGCCCCTCCTCCAGATTCCTGCCCCGCCTCCAGACCCCTCTGCCCCTCCTCCAGATTCCTGCCCCTCCTCCAGATACCTAGCCCCTCCTCCACAGCCGTCTGGCCCCTCCTCCAGAGTCTTTTGTCACCTCCTCTGTTTGCTCCTTCAGACCCCTCTATCTATATCTGTAGTGCCAGGCTGGGGTAGATGGACAGATGTGGTTTTTCAGCCTTATAAACTATGTTGTTATGTCAGGTGAAGAATAGCAGCGAGACGTCTCAGCAAAGTGAATATAAGATGATTGTGCATCTTGTGTCAATCTACAATGGTGGAAGATGAGAAGAGTAACCTCACTGCTAACGGATGATCAGCAGTTGTCCTCCCGCCAGCACAGTCCTGCACAACCTGCTTGCTCAGTATAAGCTCAGATCACACACGGCCGTATCTCTGACTCAGGCGCAGCTTTCCTCGCCATCCCTTTACACCCGGCTAATGAGATGAAGCGCAACGGCTGGAATCCACTGAAGGGCCAAAAATAAAAATCTGAAATTATCATTACTATGACGAAGAAGAAGAAAATAGAGAAAAAGGGTCACGTTCTTCAGAGGACGGGGTCAATGCAAACTGCAGACCTGGCTTCCAGAGTCGGTGTCGTCATAGAGGCCCTCGCTCCCCGGGAACCCATCCCCAATAATATGACATCCTATTGGATTAAGAGGCAATTCTGAGCTAAAGTTCACATATGGGACAAAGTAAGAGCGGAAAGGGATCCAATCAAAACATTCATCCACAGGGACCACATCCCCCAGTTTATGTAATGGTTCCCATCTAGAAGCTGCGTCACTCCTGGATGCCTCATTTAAGGGATCAGAAACACAAAAACTAAAAGCTGATAAGATCTGTGATCATCTTAGAGCGGACTCTGAGGATTAGGGATGGGTGAGGCCATGAGCACCCGATTGCCCTGGACTATATCCCATTCTGAGAGTTGTATCTGGATCATCGCCGTTATCTGCTGTGACGTACGTTACCTCCTCAGTCACATTAAAATTGGAAAACCCTCCCAAATGTCACTTGTTTCTTGTAGATTTTTACTGTGTGTCTGTGGTAACTCTCGTCGCACAATTCAGGGGCCCAAGAGCATTTTTAACCCCTTAGTGACAACTTTAGCCTTAAAGGGGTTGTGTCACTTCAGCAAATAGCAGTTATCACGTAGATGCAGTTTGTAGCTGCCACCAATCAGGAGACATCAGCAGCTAAAACAGCCCCATCCCCCGTCCTCTTCTGCCTGAGCTCAGCTCGGACAGAACAGCTAGGTGGTTAAAGGGTTACAAAAAACATGGCGACCGTCTACTAAATACAGAGCCACACCAGTCCAGGGGTTGGGCATGTGGTATTGCAGCTCAGCCCCATTCATTTTAATAAAGCTAAGCTGCAATACCAGAACAACATGTGGACAGGTGTGGTGAATGAACAGGGGTCCCCCAGGGGCGTAGCTATAGGGGGTGCAGAGGTAGCAGTCGCTACCGGGCCCAGGAGCCTGAGGGGGCCCAAAAACCCTTGTAACGCATAAGAAGACACACAGACCACTAAGAGGATGGGGGCCCAAGCTGAACTCTTGCACCAGGGCCCATAAGCCTTTAGCTACGCTCCTGGGTCCCCTTATCCGGATTGTGTCACCGGGAAATACAGTGACCTGATCAAAGGAGGGAGTCCTCTTAACTGTGGCAAACAAAGGGTAAATAGGAAAGATCAGAGGCTCCACTGGTCCCAGACTGACAGATTTTCTGCCCAATAATCACTAATGAGCTTTCCTATTAATGCTCGTTAGCGATCATCTGGCAGTCTAATACCGGCTCTAAATGCTCGTTCATCGGGCAGTCCAGACCTTTCAGCATGCTGCCTGATAGCGCTCTGCCTGATGGCGCTCTGCCTGATGGCGCTCTGCTGTTCTGCACGAAGACGAACGATGACATAGCGATTGTTCCTCCCCTTGTTGCGGAGGACACTGCTGCATGTAATAGCTAGCAGAGGACTATCTGCTGAATCCCGGGAGGGAACGCTCCCTCTGCACACACACCCACCGCTAGCAGCATTGGGGGATCTAATACACCCTTTAGAGCAGGAGCTACAGTCTGTGCTCCAAGATGATAGGTCTGATTAGTAGATGTCTTACCATTTGTACCCCGGCCAATCACAAGAGCAGGGGTCCGGGATCCACAGGCTGGTTTGAAGACTGCAGAATATTTTTTGTGGGATGTCCCCTTTAAAAGCCATTGTGTGCCCGGTCTATTGCTCATACTGTATTTGCCCATTTAGCGCTCTGCCCGGACTCCTTATGGTCTTTTGTAATATTGTGCTAATTTCATGAATCGTCTGCAGCAAGAGGACATCTACCTGAGACACATACAAGACACAGAGCAACACTCCTACTAATAGTCGGGGAGGTGGAAGTCCATTAGGTTATGCTCAAGCTTTTTCCGAGGGGAAAGTCAAAAATCTGAATAAATCAGGAAAGCCAAGCATTTTTCAGAACTGAGCTGTTGGCCCGGACCCAGCAGAACTGGCTCTGCAGGCAAGGCTGTGAAGAAGACCCTACACCGAACCAATTCCTCCTCTTAGAGTTTTATTACAGCTGAAAGCATTTTCCCCCCATCATTACTGCCAGATAAATTGTCTACAACACTCCACGTTCGCTCGACAGGAGACAATGCCAGCTGGTCCTGGGGAGGATACGCAGGAGGTTAGTCACCGAATATTTTACAGTACGCTATGGCAGGAGAGCACATTCTCCTTTAATAGGCCTTTCATTGTCACTCAGCCTCATATAAAAGGAAAGAAAGGAAAAACTCTATTTATGACCATAAGACTGGATTTAATTGTTTACATAATCCTAATAAAGTTTAGGACTGGCCTCCGGAGGAATGAGCGGGGACCAGGACAGCAAAGTGTCATTCCGACTGCTAAGGCGGGACCCGCGTTCTCGAGAATTGTCACCTGTGAGCCCGCTGTCCTCTCACTACAAGCTGCAGCATAGCCGACTGATAAGCTGTCAATCCCACCCAACGCGCTGCATGTTACTGCGTATATCGTGAATGTGGTGTCAGAAGTGAGAGGACATGAGCGTGCTGGTGAGGAGGCAGAAGATACTGTTATAAGGTTGGCACAGGGTAACATGGGTCTGGGGTATCCGCAGAGTCAGGACAGGTGAATGACAGGTGCAACATAAGGGATAACTATTAGACTGGTGAGGGTCCTTCTGCTTGGACCCCTACCGACCACATGTACCCTCTGAAGCCAACCTGAAATGAATGGAGCGGCCGGTCGCACATGCATGTGGCTGCACCATTCATTTCTATGGCACTTTCAGAGATAGCCAAGTACAGCACTCATCTATCTCCAGAACTCCCATAGAGATGAATGCAGCGGCCGCAAGTGCAACTGGCCGCTCCTTTCATTTCCAGGGTACAGGGCCACCGTTCTCAAGATCAGTGGAATCCCAGCAGTACTACTCCCAGCATTCTGATAGTTATCCCCTGTCCTGTGGATAGGGAATAACTTCTAACAACCGGAATACCCCTGTAAGCAACACTAGACAGACGTCTGTTTGTGATTGGCGTGGCCTACGTCTGACTTGTCTAATGTCTTTAATGTGGTTACCCTTAATGTATAACTAACCTTCTAGGAGAATAACCAAAACCAGGCGGCGAGGACGGGACCTATGGAAACAGTTGGCAGCCTTGTGGTGAACGATAGCTGGAGAGGCCTTCAAAACCCCAACATCCAGGAAAGAGTCAAATAAACCATTATTTCATCCATTTTCCAAAATATCCCAAACTGATGCCTTTCTACTCACAAAATAAAAATAGCTTTAAGTGTCTGGCTCGGCTTATCTGCAAACTTGTAAAACTTCAGAAGAACAGTTCACAAGCAGATCGGCAGCAGCGTATAACAAGTATCTAGGACAAGAACTGTGACTAGGCAGGGCAGAATATTAAAGGGGATATACCACAGGGCTGTGGAGTCAGTAAGCCAAAGCCCCGACTCCACAGCCCTGATATACCATCAAACATCATATAGTACATGAAAAGTTCTTTCTAACAAAGCTAGAGCCAGCCCAGCACCTCACATGGATCCACAGATCTCCACATTCACTGCTCCAATTGCTCTGCTAGATTATCTTCAGCCTGGCAGCTCCGGGGGCGTGTCCTTTCTGCTGTAGCTCTCTCCCTGTAGCTGACACAGTTTCAAACACAACCTATGGCTGATGGCATTTGAAGATTTAGGGGCCGTTCAGACGGCCGTGGTGTTGCGGAACACACATACAAAATGCAATTGCAGACAAGAATAGGACATGTACTATAGGACATGTTGTGTGAATGGGCCTTTATACTGAGCAAGTTTGAGCAGCACAGAGAGATGGACAAAAAAAATGAGGAAAAATAAGGCCCCTTTCACACGGGCGAGATTTCCGCGCGGGTGCAATGCGTGATGCGAACGCATTGCACCCGCACTGAATCCTGACCCATTCATTTTAATGGGGCTTTTCACATGAGCGTTTTTTTTTTCACGCATCACTTCTGCGTTGCGTGAAAAACGCAGCATGTTCTATATTCTGCGTTTTTCACGCAGCCCAGGCTCCACAGAAATGAATGGGGATGCGTTAAAAACGCAACGCATTGCATCCGCATGCAATCCGCGCGTTAAAAACGCAACGCATCCTGAACAAATCCGCGACGCTCGTGTGAAAGAGGCCTAACTAACAGCAGGCGGCGCTATACAGATACATCTTAATGACTTGTCCTCAGGATGGGTCATCAATATTAGATCAGTTGGGGTCTGACTGCTGGCGCTCCCACACGTGGCCTATGTGCAGCTCAGCCCATTCCAGTGAATGGGTCTATGCTGCAATACCAAGTACAGCCACTATACAATGGATGGCGCTGTGCTTAGCAAGCTGAATAGGACTAAACATGGCATCAGTCATGTGCCCTCCTGCACGAGAGGTTTCATGCAGCAACTCAAATGACAGTCCATGTAATACATGAGCGGACTTGGTCCACATCCACGTCAGTGTGAGGAAGAGACAAAGCAGGCGCAAGCGAGACAGAGCGAGTGAGCCACAGACGGGTTATAAAGAAGGGTCCTGAGATACCCATGTACTGAGGTAGGGGGAATACAGAAAGGGGTCGCCAAAAGAAGAAAACCCCCTGTAATAAACCTGAAGCTAGCCCCGTGCTCACAGGCCGAGCACCACCTGGATTCAGCATGGCGTCCTCACAAGTGAATGCATTCAGGTGTTTGGATGCAACAATCTGCAAAACTCAGCTGTGGCTTAAACGCTTTTCCTTGAGGACGATGATTCATCCAGATTCATATCAATATTAAATTAGAAAATAATTGCACATCTGTGACCCGGATACAGTGTATTACAAGTATCATTACCCAGGAGCTCAAGAGCTACAAATTGTCAGGATGTGACCTTACACCAAGACGCTGCCGAGGCTGCGCAGGTCTCCTGCCGGGTGCATTACCTGCTATCATACGCTTCTCTCTGTATGAGACAAATGAGCTCATTAATGAGGGAACAAAAAACATTTTCCACTAAAATAAATGTTTTCCATTTGCCAAAATACAAGCTTAATTTACAAATGCCCCAAGGAGGCTAACAAGCTGGGGCCTCTCCGCAGACAGATACAGGGGGGATGGGAGTACATGAAATGAATGCACCGACAGGACTACAGAATGGCGGCACTTCACTGTACCTCCCGATTTAATACAATGGATCTTACGGCTCGGGTCTTTGATGTTCGGTAATATATTAGGCTTTGTATTTCAATACGAACCACAATAATTTTCAGATCTTTTACTTTTATCAACAGTTGTTTTAAATGATCTAAACCCCAAGATGCAAGTAAAGTCCGTCCTGGCGACCAGATACTGCTGGGAACGGATGCTGTCACTGAGCGCTCCTGCCACGTGGTGGGACACATCTGCATTGTCTCTATTAGCGTGTCGGGACCTACAGACAGTTGCTTGCAGTGGGCGGCATGTGTGCAGCTTCCTGCTACCTTGTGGGTTCAGAATTAGGCTGGCTGCTCTGACTACTGTGAAAGGGTTTTGTTTGGTTTTTTGGGAGGGGGTGAATGCCGTGACTCCCTCACTCTCTTATATCTAATGAGTGGACATGCACTGAACGTAAAAGGGCAGATTCAGCACTTGTTTGAACACCATTTTATGGTATAATAAATTAGGGCACACGGTATATTTTAGCTATAACTTGCAACTTTCCAAGCTCCTCGAAAAAGCCAAGCAAAGTGGGCAGGGCTTAGCTGGTGGGGCGTGGCCTCCCATAGCCCAGCAGACCCAGCAGGGGACCACGCTTTATACTGGGGGCACTGTGGGGACCACGCTTTATACCGGGGGCACTGTGGGGACCACACTTTATACTGGGGGCACTGTGGGGACCACACTTTATACTGGGGGCACTGTGGGGACCACACTTTATACTGGGGGCACTGTGGGGACCACACTTTATACTGGGGGCACTGTGGGGACCACACTTTATACTGGGGGCACTGTGGGACCACACTTTATACTGGGGGCATGTGGGGACCATACTTATACTGGGGCACTGTGGGGACCATACTTTATACTGGGGGCACTGTGGGGACCATACTTTATACTGGGGGCACTGTGGGGACCATACTTTATACTGGGGGCACTGTGGGGAGCATACAGTACTTTATACTGGAGGCACTGTGGGGACCACACATTATACTGGAGGCACTGTGGGGGCCATTCTTTATTCTGGGTGACACAATGGTGGCCAATGGATGTCTAGGGGGCAGTATGGGGGGACGTGACATATATTGAGGGCACAGCAGGGGTTGGGATTTAAAAAAAAAAAAAAAAAACAACAAACAATGAAATTGATCCATTTATAAAAATGGCTATTAAAAATAGATGAAAGGCCAGAAATCGGAAGCACACACTGACACAAAATGTCCAAGAAAAACTGACAGTTTGTCTGTTTTTAATGGCCGTCAATGTCAATGTATCCCAAGGAGAACATTTTTCTAAGTTAACAACAGAAGTCAAAAGACAAAAAATCCGCTCAGCATTATTTTCAGAGGTGGTCTACTCAAGCGCGAAATTAAAGGACTCTCAATTACCTCAGACTTTCTTCTGCCTGTAAGGCAAATAACTATGGCTAAAAGTACATAAGGAGATAAACGAACGTCTGTAAAAACTTTGCCAGACAACGTCAGGACATGAGCGAGTATTTCTTGAAAAAAAAAATTCAAGTCTTACATCAGGAGTGAAGACAATGAGTTTATGTACATATATACTATATACTGCACTTTTGAAGACCCTTAGGAGAGAACTTTTAGCTTTTTGTCTCAGCGAGCGTTACGGTAACTTGGCTTTTGAGGCTTAAATCTTCCATAGCAAGGTAAGCAGATTATACACTTTAGAGTCAGGAGGCGCGGAGGAATGCGGTTTTATCACTCGCTATATCCTGGTATTTTTGACTTTTCAGCTTTTTGTCTCTATTTAGTATAAACATGAATTATATCAAAATATTAAGAATAAATGTGATATTTCATTATAAAGACTTAGCTATGTATATAAATATAAGCTGGCATGGACTGCAGGATGTCAAATAGCGCTATAACCACTAAGTAGTATATTATTTGTGTGCATCCTGGAAAAAGCACCAGGCATCCGCAACGGGGGCGAGTTATCAAGACTGGCGTTTCCTGTGCGCCAGAGTGAGATGGCGGTGTAGCGGCTGGTGTAGGCTTCAGCTATAACTTACGACAGTTTCTGGTGTAAGTTAGAGTAAACCTTGGGGGGGCATGGGAAGCCTGACCACCCTTTTCTCACTAGAAAAACAGAAAAGTTCAAAGTGGAAGATTTATCAAGAACAGAACTTTCTGCAACGGTCTTAATATTGCCTGCACTGGCAGACGATCCCCCAGGAGTCTGGGCACCTAAACCGAAATCTACAGCAGCTCGGAGCTGCACCAGAAAACTGATGTACATGAAGATAAATGTGTCGCTGGTGTTGGCCACACCCCCTCTTGGAAAGTGCCGACGGAGGCATAAAGAGAGGCATCTGCAGCCTTTTTTTTTCTTCAAAAAGTTTCTTTTAAAAAAATGACTAACACACATTTGCAACGTTTTAAAGCCACTTTTCTGGGACACGGAAGATGTTAAATTTCCACCAAAAAGTACACAATTATGGAGCAAAAATGTAGCAAATATAGTAGTGTTGTAAAGGTTGGATAAATGTCTCCCCAATGAGCCTATCCATATAGCTCAATTTACCCAAAGAAGGCCAAAAACACGTCTTTTGGCCTTCCCTCGGCTGATGTGTCAGTATACTGTAAGAAGATGGTTTGGAATGGTACAGTGTATTACGATATTCCAACAAAAGGTATACAATAAAATAACATTCTGGACAGTAAACCTCCAAAGGCAACCAACTCTATACCTGTACAGTAGGATAGGTGGCCCTCCCCCATCACATGTACACGTCAGGCGCTTTTCCCGATGTATACATCAGAGGACCATAGCGTGATGTGAAAATATTTAATATTTCATTTCCATCCAAGTATAACACGGTTTCCATTACACTTTTGTGCTGTGCTGCATAATAAGTAGGCGTACTGGGCAAGCTTCGTAGAACCTTAACCAACAAAAAGATTCATGCATGGTTCATTCTACATTAAATGCCAAATATTACCTTCTTAGCTGAAGTGTATGATGGGAGGAGTCAATGTGATTTCTGCAGGCTCCAGCCATGTTAGCAAATATGTCAATTATAAAGCTATAAACTAAAATAACAATAATACCACAAGTGCAAAAACCTTTATGGTGGCTCTCCTACCATCGGACTTTGTTCCACGTCTGTGTGGCTCCAAGCGGGGACCCGGCCACCATGGGCACTTGGATTGGGGTGGGCTGCTTGTTCATGATCAGGTCCAGCTTCTCCTCTAAGGACTTACAAGTTGCCTCCAGAACTTGCAGCTTGGATTCAATACTGTCCAGACGCAGGCAGATCGTTTGGTTGATGGAGAACAAGAAGGACTGGAATGGAAGAACGGCAGTATGAGAACACAAGCAAAATAAAGGTAGTGTAAAACTGCAGTGAAAAAGCGTCTTCTGGTGAATGTAGGACTTCTCATAGTAGTGGCCAATCATACTAACAAGGGAAGGGAAATGCTGGTCTTCTCAAGTAGTGGTCTCTTGATTTTCATTATTTGGAGATATTTTCTCCATGTTCATGAATCAGAGTGGTCACAAGGCAATGGAGCGTGCAAGCCCTATGATTATTTAGGAATTTAGGGAATATGTGGAGATCAATCACTATAGGAGCAAGGGGCACCAGTCAATGCAGTAATACCTTCACAGACTGGTACAGATTACACCAACACTACAGTGTAGATTGTAAGATTCACATGTAATGTTAATCCATCTATATCCACATCCAGTCTCCCGCCTGACATTGACCTTTCGCACAACGCAGTCTTTACAGCACAGGAACTGAATGTCTTCATGTCCAGGTTAAGAACAGTTACAAGTGTCAGTCACATTACGCTTCCTGCAATGCTCCGTATAACTCAGATCCTGTATTCAAATATTCCTTGCATAATCCAAATGCCTAATTTCCAGAAATCTATCCAGTCCTGAGATTAAGCTGGGGCATAACTCACTTTTATTCTTTTTACAGACCTGCTGACAGAAACATGTAGGTAAAGAAAGGAATTTAATCTCTGACCCTGCATAGAAATCATTTGCATTAATAACGTTAATTTTAAAGCTCTGTCCCTGAGAAACAGCGAGACTGCCATCTAGTGGCAGAAAGTGGCACTGAAGGCACAAAACTAAACACAGCTATTTAAAAAGTGAGAGTGCAAGTGGTAATTCCCCGTTTGGATGCTAACGTCTCTGAATATGGAGGAACTCTACAGAGATAAGCTTGTAAAGACCACCTCTGAAAATATTAAAGACACCGATGCCGCAGAAGTCATCAGAACGCATTGCTATTGCAGGACCAAAGTATTATGGGATAGGACCATTCAAATGAATGAGTGGCCGTGTAATACACAGTACGGTATATCTGGAAGACAAGAAGTCATCTTCCAGGTGGTTCCGACACATTTCATCAATTTAAGGGAGTAACATGTAAGAGTAACAGAAGAAAGCACATGGAGAATACTGAAACCTTTATGGAGGGATCCTGACAGTTGATTTCTATGCGCTGTCGTTTCAGTGAAGGCGCCAAGTCGTCCTCCGAGACTTCATGATTCTCTAGAACAACTGTGAAACAGAAAGAAAATGAAAGGGTTATTAGGACAGAAGTTTATTATCCTGGACGCGGAGCGGGTCGGCTGGCGGGTCGCCCACTGCATCCACTCTATGACCCCGTGTCCTGAGGCTGCGTGTAAACACACGCGTCTTGCAGATGACACAGAACGGGTGGGGTGATGGCGTGCGATAAGACATTATTCTGGCTCTCTTGGCTATAAGTGATCAATGAGTAAACAGTTTGCAAAACCTAGAAAGAATAAACTATTCTAGCACACATCTGTACAACATCTAAGTGTCTGTTCCTTCCCCCCAGTGACCACACATCTGGCCTCCGGACTATTGAGCTCATGTGAAGACAATCAGTGACCGCGCGCTGTAATTGACACGAATGCATCAGAGGACAGGTTCATAAGCCGTGGACATTGTGGCTTCTAGACTTCTATCCTATGGATTTTGAAGGGATCCAACAATCTAAGGCTGGCTATATATATATATCTTACACGGAGGTCAGCTGACCCCTCCATACTCACACACACTGGACCAGACACCTCTCCCCCCCCAAAAAAAAAAACAATGGACAGTTAAACCCCAATTTACTTCCTCCACCTCTGGCCATGGGGGAGCGTTGTGACATACACACCAGAAGGCCGGTCAGAGGGTCCCAACATAATCACCAGGTATGACAGACATTTACCTAACGTACTTGGCCAGCTGAGTGGAATCTAAAAGATTGGCTTTCTTGATTGTAGTTTCCCACAAGATATAAGGCACATCACGGGTCTGGCAGCCACTTACCCCCCCTCACTGAACGTGGACATTTCATCTGAACCGAGCATGCATGTTAAACCAAGAGGCACCTAATGGAGCAAGTTCTCAACTCAATGAGAGATTTATGGGCAGGAAATACCCAGAGTAATAAAGTAATATTTTCATTTTCTAATATTTGTCCGGTTGCTAAGAAAAACACAACCATTTTTTAAACCATTTTATCATTTATTTATTTATTTTTAGAGATGACAATGACATCAGAGGACTGTAAACCGATGAAAACCAGAAAACAAGAAGACCAACCTTTCAGAGTCTATTCTGTGACGTGTCAGATATAAGGATGAACATTTCTTCTAGAACGGTTTTAGAAAGTCATTTTCATTTGCCAAGTGAAAACAGCAATGACTACAGACCCCGCTTGTCTCATCTCCAGGTCACCCCCAAACAGAAGGGAGGCTGCGCCCCTTTATAACAACCCCCCCCCCTCTTATAACGAGCGTTCTCCTAGTCTCAGCAATGACTACAGACCCCGCTTGTCTCATCTCCAGGTCACCCCCAACAGAAGGGAGGCTGCGCCCCTTTATAACAACCCCCCCCCTCTTATAACGAGCGTTCTCCTAGTCTCAGCAATGACTACAGACCCCGCTTGTCTCATCTCCAGGTCACCCCCAAACAGAAGGGAGGCTGCGCCCCTTTATAACAACCCCCCCCCTCTTATAACGAGCGTTCTCCTAGTCACAGCAATGACTACAGACCCCGCTTGTCTCATCTCCAGGTCACCCCCCAACAGAAGGGAGGCTGCGCCCCTTTAATAACAACCCCCCCCCTCTTATAACGAGCGTTCTCCTAGTCTCAGCAATGACTACAGACCCCGCTTGTCTCATCTCCAGGTCACCCCCAAACAGAAGGGAGGCTGCGCCCCTTTATAACAACCCCCCCCTCTTATAACGAGCGTTCTCCTAGTCACAGCAATGACTACAGACCCCGCTTGTCTCATCTCCAGGTCACCCCCAAACAGAAGGGAGGCTGCGCCCCTTTATAACAACCCCCCCCCCTCTTATAACGAGCGTTCTCCTAGTCACAGCAATGACTACAGACCCCGCTTGTCTCATCTCCAGGTCAACCCCCAAACAGAAGGGAGGCTGCGCCCCTTTATAACAACCCCCCCCTCTTATAACGAGCGTTCTCCTAGTCACAGCAATGACTACAGACCCCACTTGTCTCATCTCCAGGTCACCCCCCAAACAGAAGGGAGGCTGCGCCCCTTTATAACAACCCCCCCCCCCTCTTATAACGAGCGTTCTCCTAGTCTCAGCAATGACTACAGACCCCGCTTGTCTCATCTCCAGGTCAACCCCAAACAGAAGGGAGGCTGCGCCCCTTTATAACAACCCCCCCCTCTTATAACGAGCGTTCTCCTAGTCTCAGCAATGACTACAGACCCGCTTGTCTCATCTCCAGGTCACCCCCCAAACAGAAGGGAGGCTGCGCCCCTTTATAACAACCCCCCCCTCTTATAACGAGCGTTCTCCTAGTCTCAGCAATGACTACAGACCCCACTTGTCTCATCTCCAGGTCACCCCCCAAACAGAAGGGAGGCTGCGCCCCTTTATAACAACCCCCCCCTCTTATAACGAGCGTTCTCCTAGTCACAGCAATGACTACAGACCCCGCTTGTCTCATCTCCGGGTCACCCCCAAACAGAAGGGAGGCTGCGCCCCTTTATAACAAACCCCCCCCCCCCTCTTATAACGAGCGTTCTCCTAGTCTCAGCAATGACTACAGACCCCGCTTGTCTCATCTCCAGGTCACCCCCAAACAGAAGGGAGGCTGCGCCCCTTTATAAACAACCCCCCCCCCTCTTATAACGAGCGTTCTCCTAGTCTCAGCAATGACTACAGACCCCGCTTGTCTCATCTCCAGGTCACCCCCAAACAGAAGGGAGGCTGCGCCCCTTTATAACAACCCCCCCCCTCTTATAACGAGCGTTCTCCTAGTCTCAGCAATGACTACAGACCCCGCTTGTCTCATCTCCGGGTCACCCCCCAAACAGAAGGGAGGCTGCGCCCCTTTATAACAACCCCCCCCTCTTATATAACGAGCGTTCTCCTAGTCTCAGCAATGACTACAGACCCCGCTTGTCTCATCTCCAGGTCACCCCCCAAACAGAAGGGAGGCTGCGCCCCTTTATAACAACCCCCCCTCTTATAACGAGCGTTCTCCTAGTCTCAGCAATGACTACAGACCCCGCTTGTCTCATCTCCAGGTCACCCCCCAAACAGAAGGGAGGCTGCGCCCCTTTATAACAACCCCCCCCTCTTATAACGAGCGTTCTCCTAGTCTCAGCAATGACTACAGACCCCGCTTGTCTCATCTCCGGGTCACCCCCAAACAGAAGGGAGGCTGCGCCCCTTTATAACAACCCCCCCCTCTTATAACGAGCGTTCTCCTAGTCTCAGCAATGACTACAGACCCCGCTTGTCTCATCTCCGGGTCACCCCCCAAACAGAAGGGAGGCTGCGCCCCTTTATAACAACCCCCCCCCCTCTTTATAACGAGCGTTCTCCTAGTCTCAGCAATGACTACAGACCCCGCTTGTCTCATCTCCAGGTCACCCCCCAAACAGAAGGGAGGCTGCGCCCCTTTATAACAACCCCCCCCCCTCTTATAACGAGCGTTCTCCTAGTCTCAGCAATGACTACAGACCCCGCTTGTCTCATCTCCGGGTCACCCCCCAAACAGAAGGGAGGCTGCGCCCCTTTATAACAACCCCCCCTCTTATAACGAGCGTTCTCCTAGTCTCAGCAATGACTACAGACCCCGCTTGTCTCATCTCCAGGTCACCCCCCAAACAGAAGGGAGGCTGCGCCCCTTTATAACAACCCCCCCTCTTATAACGAGCGTTCTCCTAGTCTCAGCAATGACTACAGACCCCGCTTGTCTCATCTCCGGGTCACCCCCCAAACAGAAGGGAGGCTGCGCCTCTTTATAACAACCCCCCCCCCTCTTATAACGAGCGTTCTCCTAGTCTCAGCAATGACTACAGACCCCGCTTGTCTCATCTCCAGGTCAACCCCAAACAGAAGGGAGGCTGCGCCCCTTTATAACAACCCCCCCCCCTTATAACGAGCGTTCTCCTAGTCTCAGCAATGACTACAGACCCCGCTTGTCTCATCTCCGGGTCACCCCCCAAACAGAAGGGAGGCTGCGCCCCTTTATAACAACCCCCCTCCCTCTTATAACGAGCGTTCTCCTAGTCTCAGCAATGACTACAGACCCCGCTTGTCTCATCTCCGGGTCACCCCCCAAACAGAAGGGAGGCTGCGCCCCTTTATAACAACCCCCCTCCCTCTTATAACGAGCGTTCTCCTAGTCACAGCAATGACTACAGACCCCGCTTGTCTCATCTCCGGGTCACCCCCCAAACAGAAGGGAGGCTGCGCCCCTTTATAACAACCCCCCCCCTTATAACGAGCGTTCTCCTAGTCTCAGCTGCACTCGCAGATAATGTGCATTTTAAAATGAAACTGAAATGGCTGCTTGAAAATAAGATAAGGGTTCGCATCACAAATCTTTAAGACATCTTAAAAGCAGGCACAGGAATGAGACGAGGCCCTTTACGGTCTGTGTGGCGGAGACCACGGTGACTACGGAGTCACTTTAATTAACTTACAAATAAACTGCAAATGAAGGAAGTCGGTTCAGTGGTTAATAAACACCAATCTGAACAAGGGTTTACTGCCCAATAAAAATAAACTAAGAGAACCATAACGAGTTCTATCTTGGTGCTAAATACTGCAGAGCGGGCCGCCCGGCCTCCAGCATGGTGTTCAGACAGCATTAAATCCAGGACGCAGAGCGTTTAATAGGAAACACAAGCAGCAGCGCCAGGTCCAGGCAGTAATAATAGTAGCAGAGTTAGGTACAAGCAGTGATAGTAGTAGTAGTCGTTCTAGGTATAAGCAGTAGTAGTAATAGAGGTAGCAGTAGTAGCAGTGCGAGGTATGCTTCCATCCTTCTTAGTGCATAGATTAAAGACACATACAGTGGACAGTCTGAGAAGACACCGACGCCTGCAGCAGTACCACGGCCTCTCTCAGATCACTAAGCACAGCGCCGTCCATTTGATAGTGGCTGTGCTTGGTATCACAGCTCAGCACACGTGACCAATGACCGTGACCTCACATGGGCAATACCGCGAGCGCCGGTGCCTTCTCAAACAGCTGACTGGCGGAGATTCTGGGGGTCGGACCTCCACCAAACAGGTACTGAAGACTCATCCAGCAGATAGGTCATCAGTAAAAAGATCTTGGAAACCCCCTTTAAGCCAATAGATGATGAACACCCATAATCGGTGGTCACCAGACACATTTTTCCTACAGGTGAGGGTCCCAGAGGTGAGATGTTAAAGGCTTTATTTTCATAAAAGTGGTGAAGACAATATATTAGTAAGTTGTGCACAATTCTGTTACCGGGCTCCTATTTCTACCCTTGTCAGAAGAATTGTCTCCATTGTTTCATTAAAACCATGGATGTGGAATAAGGGTCATGTGACCCAGTATGTCGCTCAGCAGCCTCCAGAGCATGCACAGTGTGAGGAGCTGGTGGACAGACACGTGGCCTGTGGTACTGACAAGGGCCTGGTGCGCTCCTCTGCATAGAATACTACATTCAGCTGCGTCATTTTCTGTAGGATGTGAGGCGCAGATATTCCAGACTTGTGGACTCACCAGGGTGGTGATCAGGATGCAGGTCTTCTACTGCTATCTGCACCACTTCCGCCAGCTCCTGTCCGGACATCATTTATAAAGCTTTCTTGGCTGCTGCTCGCGCAGAGTTCTTGGGGATTCTGTAAGGCAGAAGCACAAAGGGTTAAATAATCTGATACAAAACATGTAGAAAATGGTCAAAAGTCCATCTATAGCCAAAGATACATTGTATCGTCACATCAAAGCCATACAGCAACACGCAATGACTAAGGCTTTACTTAAGGATCTTCCTGGATCCCTTTGGGCTATGGTTAGGTTTTAATATTATGGAACTTTTGTATTGATAGCCTATGGTTCGGAGGGGGTCGGACTCCTGGCACCCCCACAAATCAGTTACTGCAGCGCTGCTCCCATCAGGGTGGTTGATGCGCGTTTCCAGCACCGGCGCTAATGCAGAAGAGCCGATTGTGGGGGTGCGGGCAGTCAGACCGCACAGACCAGACACTGATTTCCTATCCTATGGACAAGACGGACATACAAAAGTCTTGGAAAAACCCTTTAAGGACAAGCTAAATGTTCAACTTTGAAAAAAAAAAAAAAAAAAAGTGTGAGGACGGCGTTCAGGACCCCTCAGCTCTGCTGACATGCCTGTTGCCTGTTTTAGTAAATGCATGAATAACAATCCTGCAGCACCTGCCTTGCCCGCTCCTCAGTGTTAACATTTAGGGTTGCGTCCCTCATACCCAATCAGTCAGAGAATGTGTAGGAGCACACCCTTTGAGGAGGGGAATGGTATCACCCAGCTTTCAGACTATTCATACATATCCAGGAGTAATAACAGAGGAATGGTTCAATGCCTTGAACAGACGCTCCAAAATTGTAATCCCTGGGGACAAATAGTTACTAATACATACACGTCAGGAGAGGTGACAGCGTTGGACTACGTTCAGTGTACACTGCCTTCTGGACGTTATTACAGTCCACGGTTTTATACTAAAGGATTATGAGTGGATAAGGCAAGAGCCGCATGCGGAGCGGTTCAGTGCTCACAGTCATGCGTGCCTTCAGGATACTGGGGGCACTATCCCTCCTTGAGACGTATGGTAACAATCACACCATTGAAGCCTCCTGTAGCATGGAAGCAGATTCCAGTCCCCTTGGTTACTGGCGAGCGGCTCTCTTCCAGGACACAGCATTCCACCGCCTTACACTGGCACTGGGAGATAACGGGACACAACTGCGGTTTATTACGAGCTCGTCTTCTGTGAGATTACCCGCCTTCTGCTGGGTGCACTCACTGAACTCAACTCCCAAACAGCTGTCTAGCACACGAAACGCCGCGCCAAATCCCGAGCCAAGGGCTGAACCTCAAATGACTGTGATGTTTCTATCACAACCGTGGCTTTGTTTCTGCCATAATGCACAAATTATCTGCAGAAAACGTACAATCTTTACAACAGACCCCAAATATAGGAAAGTCAAAGTAAGGAGCGCGCTGATAGGAAGAATGAGGAATTTCATTATCTGGATATGTCAGGACAAACGCGTTGTCCGGGGAGGAGGGGGGTGAAATGTTGGCCCCTGGGGACGGCTGGGAGGGATTTCAGATGGAGTCGATGAAATGTTGAGGAGAAAAGGTGACTTATAATGAACTGAATATTAGAAAAAGTAACTTCAGTCACAGGACATCGTTCTCATAGGTCCAGCCTATCCCCCATATAGCAGTACCTGCTCGTAGTATGGCACTATTATATTAGCAGGGCTTCTTATGAAAGCACACAGGTACGGTATGACCCACAGACTACATGGGGTGCAGTATTATAGTGACTTGTACATGAGCCGCTCACAGGATCCAGTATTCCAAGTATCTGTAAACAGTGGCGACCAGTAAAAGCTGGGAGTCTGGCACAGTTTCATCTCTGATAATTCCACACAGATCCACAGGTTGGGCCCTCGCAGGAAGATCATTTTCCAGCCCCCACGTTGCTCGGTTCTTTGACCGTGCAGGTTCACACTGATTGTATTTTTGGTGTCTGGACTCCTCACATGCAATAAATGCTTTTTAAAAGAACTTATTCAGAACATATCCTGGATGGAAATCCTCTGCCGGGGGTTTGCCGAGACTTTTACATGATTATTCCTCAATACCTGCTTGCATCTAGGTGTGAGACAGCAGGTCCTATACAGACAGTCGATTTTCCCATCCAGGCACTGTCTGAATGTAGAAGAGACGGCACCTGACTGAACACTGACCCATTAAAGTCAATGGAGGTCATTTATTATAGTGTGTTGTGCCTGTTTTAGTCCAATTTAAAAATGTCATTTACTAATGAAGCATGAGCATCTAGTTTGGCAATTTTCAGTTTTAGACTAATTCTGGGGGCGTTGGCTTTTTTTGGCCTATTTATGCTGATGTGCTTTTTCTACGTATGAATTAGGCGCAAAAACATTGTAATTTTTACTCTACTCCAGGGACTACTTAGTTTTTTTGTCAGCTTTGTGTGGGGCCGTGCAACAATTGTATTTAAAAAGTTGCATCTTCTGGTACATGAATATGTGTACGGTACATGGCTGTGATTTTTTTTTTATTTAAAGGGGTTACCCACTAGTACAAATACCGCTCCTATAGACAGTACTAGCGATGCTGGGGAGGCAGGCCTGCTATTTTTCCCCATGGTGCACTTCCAGAACAATAAGTCTCCGTCCACTGCTGCGTCTCTTCGATGAGAACCAGGAACCCCCGAATTACAGCGCTCATTCAGATTCCATCTGGCACTCCGCATTTAGGTTTTCCATCCCAGTTACGTCTGATGAGGCACAACCGCTGCATTTCTACATAACGTCATTAATTACCCAATACCACAGATTACTTTAGATCGGCTTCCTGCTGACACTGCCCCACTAACACAAGGTCCTGCATCTTATTTTGGTGCCAAACATATCACTTAATCGTATTTCAAGCTGATCAAAGAGGCGATGGCCACGCCGAACTGTGCAGCTGGATGACATCAAGGAAGGAGCATCTGCTAATGGCTGCAGAGTGGTAACAGATGCCCGGGTACCCCACCGTGGCACCGTCCACCATGGTACTTGAAGCAGCCTACCCACTTGAAACTGCCTTGATTTAGTCAATGGTGCTGCATTCGGCGGACACTGTCCAGATACCACGCACACAATGTTACTTAACTGGAAACAGACATGGAGGCAGAATCTTTTTATGTTATTTTATTCCACATTAGGGATTAATTTAAAAAAAAAAATGACTGCTATAATAAATGTAACAAGGTCAGAGATTTCAGTAAAGCTGTCCTATAAATCAGCAGACATCAAAAGCGCTGCGGAAAGTCTGAGTTGTGCATCTCATCGGGGCAGAATAGAGGTTAAAATACGCACATTAACCCCCTCTGGTCTGGACCTGCGACCGAACAAGTGCGTGGATTACAAAGAGCTTCTATCCGAGGGAACATGTGATGTGAAGAAGACGACAAAGCTGTGGAAATATTTACACTGTGGATGCAGAGGATCAGTCGTTTGCACAGGGAATAAAGGCAGCTCCGAGCAGACATTTATGGCGTAGCCGCAGCTTCAAAGAAGAGACCAAACGGAGAGGTTAATGCGCTCGCCTGGCGCTGCAGGGGTTACACAAGCAGCTGAGCAAGCAGGGCTCCCTCTAAATCTGGACACTTGCAGTATCCTGCATCAGTATTTATAAGCCTAAGGGCTCATGCACACAAACGTATTTTATTTCCGTGTCTGTTCTGGGTTTTTTTTGCGGACCAAATATGGAACCATTAATTCCAATGGGTCCACAAAAAAACGGACGTTAGTCCAGAAGGTAGTTATATAAGGGGCCACCTGTTCTGTTCTGCAAAATACGATGCGGATCCGTTTTTATTGTGGATAGCAAAATAAATAAGGTCATGAACATGAGCCCTAAACCTGAGGAGGGAATAAAATCCGGACTTCCCTTTGCTTTGCCTCTGTACATGTTCAGTTTCTGGCTTTGGCGTCTGAACGCTGCTGTGAAATACTGACCAGATCACGCCTGTGTGAAGGAGGCCTTTGGTCTATCCCTGTAGGACGCCACGTCCAGCTGACTTGTCTTGTTTTCTATAAGGTGGGGTCACAGAGGCTGGACGCCCCCATCAGACATATCCCTATGGTTATGCCATAAATGTCTGAGGTGAAAACCGCCTTTAAATCACAGGTGAACGGGATTGAAAAACATTAGCAGATAACATGGCGCAGGAACAAAATGCGTCTGCAGATGTAAAGTACAACTGATAATGCGTCACTGACAACTGTCCTAGTCTCTACCACGGACTTCCTCTAGGGACGGTTCACATTGGACTGGAATGCTGCAGATTAAAAGATTGTCTCATAAGGAAAAAAAATAAAAAGGAAGTCGTCTGATAATCTGGCATCAGGTGGCAGCCATTTATGGCCCCGTTATTGGGAATCGTTCGTCGGCTCCACTCTATGCAATCATTTGCTAGTTCTTGCTATCAGGACAGCTTTGCAGACTTTGCCAGAAACTCCAGAGACATTTCATTAAAAATCTTGAAACAGGGCACAGGAAAAGAGGCTTCAGAGTCACACGGACACAATACATAAAACATCCACACAATTATAATATTTTTAAAAAAATCTGGATTTTTAATTGAGTGTTTGGTGCATTTTATTGCTCGCAAATTTTTTGGAAAAGTAAAATCATAAGAATAAAGAATCCAAACCAAACTCCCTGAGCAGCCGATCACCCGCTGACTGGAGGCACATAGCGTTACGCTCCTGAGGGACAAGGACTGGTACTCATCAAAGCCGTGGATGAAGTCATGCTAAGAACTGGTGAGAACCGCAGCACAGAAACAAAAAATTACTTCAAATTTAAAGGGCCTCCCAGGAAAAACATCATCTGGGTCACTGTTCCCATGGCTTTGGTCCACTCCTATTTCACAAGCATTAGCTGTGGCTGCTGCACAGTATGATCAAGGGGAAAAACAGCAGCTACAGCGCCACCTAGTGGCCTCAGCAGATTGCTACAGGCTTGTTCTCATATCTACTTGTAGCAAAGAACAAAAACAACAAAAGTATCAGTTACTAGGAAAAAAACATCAGCTGCTTAGGTCTGAGGTCACACATCAACCTGAAATGTCAAGACTGTGAACCAGATAAAAATCCAGCTGTTTTTCAGGGCTTCACTAGGTTCACTTGGCTGCCCCCTTCTGAGTTCTATGGGTGCCCTGTTTCAGCTATTAGGGGGGTCCCAGCAGTCAGACCACCATCACTCTGACATTTCTAACCTGCCCTGTGGTGCTGAGCACTTCTCCTGCAGTGTCCACTAATGGTGTGAACAGACACGTGATAGGGTCCACCAGTGCGGGAGTCACTCTCGGCACCTTCTACAATACCAATGTTAAAATTGAGCATATGAAAATGTAGGGATAACCGCTTTTATTTAGGGTAATAAGTCCTCTCGTTTTTCACTGCCTACTTTGCTAAAGAGACATTAGTATTGGTTCTGTTTCTTGCCATAAGTTTAAGAGTTGCAGGGATGTAATGTTCAGCCCAGGAAGGGTTACAGACGTGTTAGGCGCAAAGAGGGATCATCTTGATGCAGCATTAAGCGTACAGATGGTTACAAGGGTGCAGCGTTAGGTGTTTGAAGGGCTGCATGGTGCAGCACTAGGATGGATGTGTTAGTGTACAAAGGGCTGCATGGCTGCAGCATTTCAAGGGTTGTTAGACGTTAATGTACTGGTTGCAGGGATGCATTAGTATACAGAGGGTTGTTAGATGTTAATGTACTGGTTGCAGGGATGCGATTAGTATACAGAGGGTTGCATGGCTGCAGCATTTGATGTATGGAGGGTTGCAGGGATGCATTAGTATACAGAGGGTTGTTAGATGTTAATGTACTGGTTGCAGGGATGTGTTAGTATACAGAGGGTTGCATGGCTGCAGCATTTGATGTATGGAGGGTTGCAGGGATGCATTAGTATACAGAGGGTTGTTAGATGTTAATGTACTGGTTGCAGGGTTAGGGTTAGGGTCCTAGTCTCTGTGTTCGTGCACAGATGCTTCATACGAAGGGCTGCATCACACAGCTGGAGTCCTGGCAGCTGCCGGCAGAGGTAATGTGCAGACTCAGCATCATCACCATCCACAATGGAAGCAGCATACCGTATACATGTACAACAGATGGTTTAATACCGTGCTGACAAACAGGTGAGGTTTCCCTTGAACCAACAGAGGGAGCAAACCTTCATTCTCTGGATCGTTATTCCTGCAGAGAATGGGAATGAGCACTTTACCCTGACTCTGGAGATGATAAATGGCCTCAGGACACAGGGGAAGAACGCACAGCATGGCCGGCATCCCCCGGTATACATGGCGTGATGCCAGCTGCAGCCAGTCCGTTCAGGGGGCTGATATGGGAGGCATATTACTAGTACTGCTCTGTAGTTCAGGCAGCTGCGGTGTCAGTACTTGGGGTTCATTCTTTGTTTCCAGTGCTTTGATGGAAGCAAATCCTTAAATGATATCATCAATGAAATGTGACAATTAAATACGTCCTGCGCAATATTTATCATGGAAATGAACGGACAGCAGAGGAAAAGGCCAGCACCTGTCACAGCTCCACATTGTACAGATACTCCGGACATAGACATTGCCATTCCTTCTGAGCTCCTCCCCCCATGCACATGCATTCTTGGCCAAGAGTGCATGAACTTTCAATACAGAAAAGAGACTGGAGGCAGGAGTGCTTCATCTCTCCAACAAAATGATCAGGCATGTTGAAATCAATCACACTCGGCCCTTCTTTTCCCTGACATCTACCCATACACAACACTCATCTAATGGGTATAACTACAGTGGTGACAAGTCCGATGTACATTTACATGAAAAGTAAGTGAACCCTGATTATCTCACAGCAAGAGGAGCACAAGCTAACCAAACTCATAGCAGACAAACAGCTGCACCAATCATGGCTTTTACTTAGCAAACCCTTAACAGGGCACAGAAAAAAGTAAGTGAACCCTTAAGAGTTTCTGAACACGTGGCATACTTTAGCGCAGAAAAAAACCGTGGCACAATACAGTACCAGCAAAGTGCATGATTACAGACTAATCTCATGGACACTTTGCTTTTTTCTTAGATGCAGAAATTGAACTTTTGTGCAGATCTTTGTGCTGTTGCGTTACTCTTTTTCGGATTTTACCCTCATCAATTCACCCACATGAAATCCACCGCGTTAAAAGCAATCAATTGTGTGCATTCATGTGAACTTTTGTCCGGATTATGGACTTCCCCTTAAATGCAATAACCTGTAGATCCCCCTTCAGCAGCCCTCATCTCCACCAAACATGTCCTGTAGCTACAAATAATTGTCAGGTCATTGTGAGGTTCTTGATGGGCTATCAGGGGCGTGTCCTTTCTGCTGCAG
This sequence comes from Rhinella marina, assembly GCA_900303285.1. Lineage (NCBI taxonomy): Eukaryota > Metazoa > Chordata > Amphibia > Anura > Bufonidae > Rhinella > Rhinella marina. The sequence continues at coordinate 205,243 of ONZH01007226.1, read as the reverse complement.
CTACTGACAGTTGAAGGATGGAACTGAGCATGTGCGTCCGTCTCAGTGAGCAGGACAGAGATTTCAATGAATAACTCCAGCTGCTGGTTTGAAAAGTGAAGAATTTTTTTTGTGGGGCAAGTAGAGAGTTGATGAGGTCCCAGGAGGACGGCAATAATGGCTACAGACCGAGGCAGCTCCTCTGCCCGGTCTTACTGTGAAGGAGGAAGAGCGGCCTGCACTATATGTGAAAGGGATACAAAAATTATTCATTTTTTAAATTTTTAAGACCAATTTGAATATTTTGCAATAATATATTATAAAAAAAAAATAATTCAAAAGTGTCCATATGCAAGAATATCCTACCGTTTTAGGTATACATCTCCTATGCAGACCTATCCAGTGCCGCGTGTAGTCTGATCCTACCGCCACGCGTTCCCTCCACTCCACCTGCCCCCGCTTCTTGCTAACCCACTGTCTACATGGAAAGACAAGAAGAATATGACAGCAATTCACAACTGCCTTCAGATCAACACAAAACCACAGCCATTTGTTCTATGGCTCCCACAATACACCAGAACAAAACGGGGGGGGGGGGGGGGGGGCTCCGGTAAAATCTGCCCCGACATCTTCCTTACACATCCCAATGAGCGAGGACGGCCTGAACAGGACGCAGCTCGCACAATGACATACTATTCTCGGACACACGGCCATAGGAACAACTTACATAATGCTGCAATTTATCCAAATTTAATGATATTTTCTTGTAGGAACTGGATCTCAATTTATGTACAAAACTTAACGTTCTTGAACTGAACTTTTTTGTACCCAAAATGAACTGCGGAACATAAAACAGAAAGCATCGTTTCCAAGTCCAAGTGATTAGAGGATGAGGTAAGGCGGAAAGGTTCAGCCAACACAATTATTACTGCACCTTGTTGAAATACGATTATGACCTTGGACGCACAATTTTTTATTAAAAAAGCACAAAGTTCACTTTCATTCGGCTTTGTCTATTTTATTTAGTTTTTGGGGTGAGAAAAAAACAGCAAAATTCTTAAACACTTAATACAAGTCCTATTGATATTTCCAAAAACATTCACCAAAAACAAATGCAAAGACTCTATTCCTTACCATAATCAGGAGGCCGGAGCTCGTTAATCCTCTGCTCACGTGGAGTCTACAGATGGGAATAATCAGGGGAACCGTCTAGAGACTGAATACAGACTGCTGCTAGTGGGGGCCATTAGAAAACCGCTATATGAATAGCCCCGCAGACGTGTGTGAATGCGGTCTAATACAGCGCTATCTGTACTAGAATCGCATGCTCTCTTCTTTACACTGGGATATACAGTGACCTTTTCCAGTCTGGAAACCATTCAGCGATTTTTCCAGATTTGCTCCTGTAATTTACTGCGGTCTCTGACTCTTACCTCGGGTAATATTTTAGTTGCTGTACTATAATTTACAGGGGATTTTCTGCTGACAGTAATCTTATGGCCAATCTGACATTATCTTTCAGCACCAAAGGTTGTTTGAATGGAGACGTAATGCGGTGCCAATGGCTGCTGTCTGTCTGTACTGTCGCTGTCTATTCTGTTAAAACCAAGAAATAAAAGCCCAACATGTTCCATCGCAAGCTGCAGGGCGCCGTGAAGGCACTATAGTGCGGCACGCGCCTCTCTAACACACAGGCCACCATACAGGCTCCGGGCACACAGATTTGGCAAACACCTATCCAGAGCCCCCAGCACTTTGCTTAAAAAAAAATTCATCCGTCCTCGTCGTCCAGCAACAGACGTATAATCTACTGCAAACCTTGACATCTGCAAACAATTTAACACCGTCTAAAAATATTAAAATAAATCACAAAGCAAAATGTTCTAGTCAGTAAAAATAGATTTCAGGGTTGACTTATCGATCACGTCTGTAGAAGTAAATCGCTCAGGACGAGCATCACAGCTCGGCTATAACGTACGACATTAAGGTCAATAGTTGAAAACCGTATTTGTCTTGGAATAAAAGCCGCCTGTCACAGGCGCAGAACGTCTCTTCTTTCATGTAACACGTCTCTGCAGCACAACACATTGTACTTTAATTAACGGGAAAAGAAATTAATTTCCTATTTTTGCCAATTTGTTTTACTTGGCATGTAATAATCTAACGCCGAACCTTACTGGAAGAGTAAAGAGAGTTGTGTATATAAGACAGGCAGCCGAGGTGAACGCATTCACTTCCAAAGGGAAAGAGAAAATCTGTTATACTGGAGCCTGATGAACCTCATGGGAGGGATTACTGGAGAAACGCATCGGCTCTTGTGTAATTACTATCAAAGCTTCGATCCCCACCCAGGTAATGTACATGGACGCTGCAGTCCAGACCTTGTGATATCAGCAGCTGGGGCTCAATGTGAATACAGACATCTCTGGAGGATTATTTCACAATCTAACGCTTCAGAAAACAATATGCAGATAGGTTACATAACAGCAACGTGACATCTTACAGCACAAACTCCGGCCCACGTTACCGCACCGAGACCAGCCGCCAGTTTTTAGATTTCATCCCCTGACAAAGCCCTAAAAGAAATACCCATCACAGCGGCTGATAAATCATTTTATAGACGGATAACTTCTGCCAAATCTTCACCACACCGAGTCCACATCCAACTTGTACTGCAGCCAACTGGGAACATACTGAGGCCTGCTAACATGACAGCATCTGAAGTAAATTGGGGGGAATTTCGTAAGACTGGCGTCTTAATTTAAAAAAAAAAAAAAAAAAAGTGCAGTGGAGGAGGCTGGGCCAGATTTCTTAAAGAGGTATTCCGGTTTTACTGATTACATTTATGTGGAGAACAGCATGTGGAACAATTTTGAATTTACATCTATTTAAAATTTTGCTCTCAGACCTTTATTACCGTATTTCTCGTCCTATAGACGCACCAAGGTTTTAAGAGAATAAGAAGAAAAAAACAGATTTCTGTACTTACCATAAAATCACTGGGGGACACAGGATAACCATGGGTATATGCTGCTGCCCCCGTGTGCCCATCCTACAGGGGATGAGCTAAAACAGCTAGTGCAAAAGCCGTAGGAGAAGCAAGAAAAGGAAAAGAGGACAATGTACAAACCTAGAACCAAACCAGGTCGTAAAGAAGGCCCGTCACAGAAGAGGCCGGGTGGGAGCTGTGCCCCCCAATGGAGAAAAACAGACAGCCAGAGAACCACCGTCTGCAAAACTCTGCACCCAAGCAAAGCATCAGCAGATGCAAAGATGTGCACCCTGTAAAATGTGGAAAAGGCGCTTCCAAATAGCCAAACAAATCCACGATAAATGGAAGATTTGGACATAGTCAAACCTCGGCCCGTCTGGAATGATGAAAATGGAATCCGCCTGACGGAGGTCAGCGATAGATAGATGAGGATAGCCCGCACCAAATCCAGAGAGTAAAGGGACCACTCCCGAGGATGAGATGGAGCGCGGCAAAAGGAAGACAGAACAATCTCTTCATTGAGATGGAAGACAATACCACCTTCAGGAGGAAGGACTGGACACCTTGTCCTGAGGGAGCATTAGGAAAGTTCCAACACTCTCCAGATGGAAGTGACGGCCACCAAAAAAGCCACCCTATAGGAAATGAAGGGATACCTGCTGAGGAGGCTCAAATGGCGAGGACTGGAGAGCATCCAGCACAAGATTAAGATTCCAGGGACTCAAGGGAGGACGGTAAGACTGTGTGAGCAACCCCCTGCAGAAAAGTCCAAACTACAGAAAGTGAGGCCAAGTGCTGCTGGAAAATAATGGAAAGAGCAGAAACATGGCCCTTAAAGGGTTGTCCCAGAAAAAATATTCTACAGTTTTCAAACCAGCTCCTGGATCTTTTGTAATTGCATGTAATTAATAATTTAGAATAGCCAGTGAGTTATTCAATAAAACGTATCTGTACAGCGCCACCTGCTGCTTGTTCTTTTTCTTATTTCTTTGACCTGCTCACTGAGAAGGCCGCACATGCTCAGTTTCATCCTTCAACTGCCTCCTCAGCTGTAATTGGAAGAGCTTGGACACACCCCCTTAGCTGCAACAGAAAAGACCCTCCCCTTGAGCTGGCAGCTTGGTATAAATCCAGTAGAGCAGAGATCTCAAACTCGTGGCCCTCCAGAATGCCCCAATAGCTGTAGGCTCTCCTGGCATGATGGAAGTTGTAGTTTTACAACAGCTGGAGGGCCACGAGTTTGAGATCCCTGCAGTAGAGCAATGAATGAAGAGATCTCTGGATCCATGTGAGGTGCAGGGCTGGTTCTACCATTGTTAGAAAGAGCTTGTCATGTCCTATATAATGTCTGATTTTCATTTTTTACATTAGTCATGGGATAACCCCTTTAAGAGAACTGAGCGCCAGTCCCAAGTCCCTACATCCGCAGTTTTATGTGTTCTCCATCTTTTTAGGGTGGCTATCACCTCCCCTTACCGGACTCACCTGATTTACCTCTTCTACGCTATACCTCAGAATACAATCCCATCATCCAACAATAACCCCCATCCCTCATGTAAGAGGCTCGGGCAGTTAGGATATCACAGAGTTGTCTAAAAGAAAGTTGGACCAATATGTAGAACTAACCAGTTGTAGTGCTCAGTGGCACCATTTTGGTGCAAATAACTCACTAATTAACTTTTATTAACTCTTTCTGGGTAAGGGATGTGAAAAAACAGCAATCCCACCCGCAGTTTTTACAAATTTTGGGGGGTTCATTTTTTGACAAAAATAACATGACTCTGGGATAGTACAATGACAGTGATATGAAGTATACGGTATTTTTTGTTTTTTAAGATGTACCTAAGTTTTAGAGGAGGAAAATGAATATTTTTATTAATTTAACACAACTCACCATATACCCGAACTTCAAAACTAAGTTCGCTCGTCCCTGCCCAAGACCCGGAACTTTGTTACTTCTAACTATGAACTTGTGTAAGGGCTTGATTTCTGCAGGAAATGTAGTTTTGGTGGTGAATACTCAAAAACAGTAATTATTGCATAGTTTTTTTTTTTTCTTTTTTTACAGCTTTCAACCTTGCATGATAAATTACAATACAATTATATAGTGTGGACCGCTGCTGATGCAATGATACCAAATGTGTGGGATTTTTCAATGGAAAAGGTGCTTTTTTTTAACTTGGATTTTTTTTTCTCTTTGTAATTACTATGGCCAGGTGAAAAAAAAAAAAAACATTCAAATGAAATAAAAGTTCAGGACAATCAGAAGTGTTTCCTGATCCCCCTGGGTTTTTGTGGGGGGCCTGTATATGGGACACGTAAAAAGCTCGTCATACCTGTGATATCGGGACCGGAGGACCCCAGCACTGAAATACAACGCCAATGAGAAACTGAGGACTCGGCTTTGCCCGACAGGATTTTCTATTACATCTATTTTATTCATGAACTTACAAAACTAAAGCAGGAGGAGGAAGAGAACAAAATGAAAGAGAAGACCCTCGACGCCCAGAAACTGTTAGTTTTGGTCCCAAATTATATCTGGCACCTGAAATCCGCTTCCTATGGAGATCGCTGGGGGATACCAAGTCTAGAATGAAACAGATTTAACTCAATTTTTGAGATTAAAGTTTCTTGCTTTTCATTTGGATATCTGTTCAGTCCTCAAGTTGCCGTCTAGAATTTGGGTATACATCACCCGGATCCTTTCAAAGTTCTTTAATTTAGCTATAGCCATGCAGAAGGTGAACCCGGCGTCACTCAATCTAAGACTGCTCAGAACTGTATACTTCAAGCTACATGTAAGGCGTCCTGGGTGCTTCACATATTGCTGCATTTTGGTTTGCATTCCTTGGTACAATAACTCACTACATATAAAGCGTCTTTCTGGCATTTTCAGCTCACGTCATGGCTGTTATTTTCTATATGTTTTCATAAAGAATGGCAAAAACACCAGAAGTAAGGGAATATAAAATGTTATAAAACAACAACGCCATTAAAATGCTTCCAAAAATTATATTTAAAGAAAAGTAAACCACACAAGATGCTATATATCACTTTAAGAGAATGTTTGTCAGGAAGGTCTGAGGTTGGAGTCACACAAGCAGTTTTAATGCAGTTTAAGTTGCACTATTTTAGCCAATTCAGGAAGGGGAAGGATAGGATAGGAGGACTCCTACTTCCTGTTAGTCCGATCCAAAGCCACATCACAAACTGCACCAAAAACTGCACGCGTGATTCCAGGTGAGGGTAAACCTCCAGACCAAATGTGCAGCAAAATCTACAAGTGTTATTTGCTGATCACATTCTTCCACTGAAAAAGGTGAAATCCGCATTAAAAATTGCACAAACTGTTGACATGATGTAGATCTCAAAATCGGAGCAGCAGGTTGATTTCTGCAAGGAAGAAAAAAGCAAAATGTTCATGAGGTTTGTCAGAAAAACCGTGCGTAATGTGAAAGATCCGCATGAGACGGGTCTGCTGTGCTTGTCCAAGAACATGCTGTAAAAGGACCAACAGCCAGACACCCCGCACATTTACAGCGCAGCCGCATCCCCGTGTATTGCCTTATAAAAACACTTGCACAGTTCACAAATGAAACCTCTTGAGCACATCCAATGATCCATCAGTGACTCCAAGGCTCCACTACAACTTATAGATAGAGGAACATTTCTACAAACACTTCCCATTGGAAAAGCCCATCCATAATCAGCTCCATCACGGCTCATACGCCTGGAATATCGCACTTATGGCGGACACCCCAAGAGAGCTCAGAAATGATTTTGGGAAGAGCCATCTGGACCTGTTCAGAGTTACGCAGAGATATTAGAGCCTGGGAGGACGGCTCGTACTTCAAACGTGTTGTACTGATGGCCGACGGATCTGAAACCCATGATGGGATTTGATTACCACAGCTGGATAGTGGGACGTAGAACATAACTTAGATGCGCTCCAGATACTGCATCTTGTGCCCAAATAATGTAATACGGCCTCCCCTCCCTAAAAGATTACAAATGTTCTTAACGGGACTTAGATAGTGATGGCCTATCCTCCAGATAAGTCAATATCAAATCCGTGTGGGTCCTACACCTAGCACCCCCACCCTGGCACCAGGAACCATAAGCCGGAGGCGGAAGGTCCCATCCACTGTGTAGTGGCCATGTACCGCACCCACTCATCTGAGCTGCAGTGTGCCCGGAACTACACAGCGGGCACAACCTTCCATCTAATGCGTCATTTCAGGTGCCAACAGCTGCCCAAAGAAGTGAATCAGAGGTGGAGCCTAGTGTCGGACCCCTACTGATTTGATATGGATGAGGATAGGTCATATCCCTTAAATCCCCTATAGGAGAATCAGCACGTCTAGGAGCCCATTTACATCAGCTGATGGTTGGGAAAGAATATTCGTTCACGTAATAACCACACAGTGAACACATGCCGCCGATCACCTGACAAACAAGCAAACGCGTGATTGCATCTTTTATGCATGAATTGTCAGGGACACATTGGGGATCATTTACAAAATTTTATGCCAGTTTTCAGGTGAAAAATAGTTGCAAGACGCCTTTTTTTTTAGGATTTTTTTTAACGCCTGTGTTACAGTAGCATGGTGTTTTTACTAAAATTAATGTCTGAAAACAGGTAAGAGTGTTAGTAAACAGTACTCCATTCAGGGAATTCGCCAAAATTATGGTACAGGGTCATCCATTCTCATGATTGTGGAGGACCCAGCAGCAGAACCCCCACCCTATCCAATGGAGTAGAGTGCAGTAAATGTATTAGGCCGTGGTGGTTCCGCCCCTTCTGCTAAGCTCCTCCCACCGCCGAATGTTACGTATATACTGAAGTAGTCACTATTTTTTGTGCACATGTTCAGTAAATGACCCCCAATCACTGCAGCTGCTTTGCATTTGTGAAATGTTCTGCTTCAGTCTGGGCTGGAGCAATAGGTGCCAAAGTTAACGAACGGCGCATCTTTATATATAACACTTCTGTCTACAGACGTTACTCCGTTTTTTTACAGTACCCCTGTACTTCGATGAGAGAAATTTTAACGACATTTATAATAAAAAAAAAAAAAACTGCAATTGATAAATCATTTTGAAAAAGGTGGTGGAGAGTGGTGTAAAAATCACAGAAAGTCACACGTTTTTGCATGGAAATGGCTGATTACTGTTCCTACACGAATTGCACTGGTAGCATAACCTCCTGCAGGATTTACAGACAAGGAAACCCATTCAGCTGCTCAGCCCAGTGAGGCATACTGGCTCAGGTCCTAAAGGGGTTGTGAGGGCATACTATTCTGCCTGATATAACACTGGGTGTGCCATTCATGCCATTGCACAGGTCCCATTATTTAGATAAAAGACTACTGTACCCACTGGGCATCAGGTCACTGCCTCAGCCAGTGTGCAGCGGTGTCTCCACTTAACCAACGTCAGATCAAGTGGAAATAAGGGCACGCTATAAGGGCACAATATGAGGGCGCGCTATAAGGACACGCCATAAGGGCACAATATAAGGGCGTGCTATAAGGGCACAATATGAGGGCGCACCCATAAGGGCACACCATAAGGGCACAATATAAGGGCGTGCTATAAGGGCTCAATATAAGGGCGTGATATAAGGGCGTGATATAAGGGCACGCCATAAGGGCACACCATAAGGGCTCGCCATAAGGGCTCAATATAAGGGCTCACCATAAGGGCTCACCATAAGGGCTCATAAGGGCTCACCATAAGGGCACCATAAGGGCTACATAAGGGCTCACCATAAGGGCCATAAGGGCTCAATATAAGGGCACCATAAGGGCACACCATAAGGGCACCATAAGGGCACACCATAAGGGCTCCATAAGGGCTCACCATAAGGGCTCACCATAAGGGCTCACCATAAGGGCTCATATAAGGGCACACATAAGGGGCTCACCATAAGGGCACACCATAAAGGGCACACCATAAGGGCCTCACCATAAGGGCTCACCATAAGGGCTCACCATAAGGGCACACCATAAGGCATAAGGGCACACCATAAGGGCTCACATAAGGGCACACATAACCATAAGGGCTCACCATAAGGGCACACATAAGGGCTCACCATAAGGGCACAACCATAAGGGCTCACCATAAGGGGCTCACCCATAAGGGCTCACCATAAGGGCTCACCAGGGCCATAAGGGCACCACCATAAGGCACACCATAAGGGCACACCATAAGGGCTCACCATAAGGGCTCACATAAGGGCACACCATAAGGGCACACCATAAGGGCTCACCATAAGGGCACACATAAGGGCATAAGGGCACACCATAAGGGCTCACCATAAGGCTCACCATAAGGGCACACCATAAGGGCACACCATAAGGGCACACCATAAGGGCACACCATAAGGGCACACATAAGGGCTCACCATAAGGGCTCACCATAAGGGCACACCATAAGGGCACACTATAAGGGCACACCATAAGGCACACCATTAAGGGCACTATAAGGGCTCACCATAAGGGCTCACATAAGGGCACCATAAGGGCACACCATAAGGGCTCACTATAAGGGCACACCATAAGGGCACACACCATAAGGGACACAGGCTATAAGGGCTCACCATAAGGGCTCACTATAAGGGCACACTATAAGGCTCACTATAAGGGCTCATATAAGGGCACACTATAAGGGGCACTATAAGGGCACACTATAAGGGCACACCATAAGGGCACACCATAAGGGCACACTATAAGGGCTCACCATAAGGGTTCACCATAAGGGCTCACTATAAGGGCACACTATAAGGGCACACTATAAGGGCTCACCATAAGGGCTCACCATAAGGGCTCACCATAAGGGCACGCCATAAGGGCTCATGCACACAACTGTAGTTTTTGACCGAAACTGATCCGCATTGTTTGCAGATCGGATGCAGATTTATTCATTTTAATGGGGCCGCAAAAGATGCTGACAGCTCTCCGTGCACTGTCCTCATCTGGATGCCTTTTCCACAGCCCCGCAAAAAAAAAACCCAAAACACAAACATGTCCTATTCTTGTCCGTTTTGCATACAAGAAGGAGTGAAGAGAATGGCTGCAGGCTCTCGGCCGCTATCTGTGTTTGGCAGATCTGCAAAAACGGCTACGGCCATGTACAATGTGCCCTAAATCTGACACACCATGAAAACCGCACAATTTGTTCACATCCCTGATTTATCAAAGTGCCAACATCTACATCTAACCAGTTCAATAGAGGCCTGCAGCCGTGGAATTGCTTTACTGCAGGGCTAAGCCCACACAACTGCTGTTTCCAACATCGATTTCACCACATATTTGTGACAATATCTGCAATTGTCGTATTTAACACATTTTTCACCCAATGTACTGAAAGGTGCAAATCACCAGGAAAAACTGCAGCCGTTCTGCAAAATAACGAGCATTTAAATATCCCAAGTACGCCTCTGTTTCCATTAAACGAGCCTGCTGTTTTGAGAACCCCATCCACATGGCTTTGGGGACTGCAGTTCTCATCCTCTTACTGGTTTCCAGGACATACTGGGAACCAGTCTGACAACAGGAGTCCAGGATGAAAACCTCTATGTAATTTCCCACAACTCAGATCCAGTAAGAACCTGGGAGCCTGATCCGGAGCACACATCTGGTAGCTTTACGGCGTTCCACCTGCTGCTGCCATCGATTGTTGCAGCAATATCCTATTTTCCGTAGGGCCGGGAGACATCGCCACTCGATGCGTCCGCAGCAGGTCTACAATGATCCATGCATTCTTCAGTAATTGTTTTCACTCTGAATATTAAGCTACCAGAGATGGACGGCCAAGTGCAACACCGCGCAGGTCCAAGTCCTTCCAAGGAAAACAGAACTTCCCTGGGATCTCAGCAGTTTAATATGAGATTGGCGAGAGATCAGCGCAGGATAAAGCGTAAGAACCGGGGGGGATATGGGGCTTCAGAGAATATAACAAGGGGCTGGATTGTTTGCTGAAGCATTCTGCGGAGTCCAGTTCAAGATTCGCTCCAGATAATATTTAAGACATAAAGGATTAGATTCTCAGACTTCCCCCAAGATGAACATCCTCTAGTTATTCTGAGATGTTATCATGAGCGATGACTTCCAGGAAAATATCCCAGCTGAGAAAAGCCAAAGTCTAACCAGACTCGGATCTCGTCTTAAGCGTCATTCAGCGTCTCCGGATCTAGGACGGTGTGAACAGGACTCTACCTTACGAGGTTCTGGGCCGACATCTCTCCAAGATGGTCTTATAAGATCAATGCAGAAATCTGGAGTTTATGTCGTTAAATTTCAGCACAGGAATGGCGCATTCGGCGGCACTACACCAGATAAATACGATAGGGGTCAGATGTCCACACTGTGGGCTCTAACCAATTTAACAGTAAACTTACCAGAAGTACAGAAGACGAGGCAGCGGCTGCGAGTATAATGATATGGTTTACAGTTATCCTCTCCTATGCAGACCTATGTGCCTCCACAGTAACTGACTAGTCCGACCCTGCAGCGTTCTCATCCGTCCATAACCTCTTACTGACATTGGCCGCTTTCAGACGAGCGTATTTGTAATGCGTGTATAGTCCGAATTTAACGCTGCTAATGTTAATGAACGGAACTATTCACATGGGCAATTCATTTCCGTCAGGATTTGAAATCCGCAGCATGTCCCGAGTTTTGTGCGCATTTGTTTCCAAATATGCACATTACAGTCTGTGCAAGGAAGAAATACGCATGTAAATCCTGAAGCAATACTGATGGTATATCATCAGGATCCGGAGTCAGAATACTGACGGATTTCAACACGCTCGTCTGAAAGTGGCCATTGGGTTAGTAAAAAGTGGAAGACGAATGGCAATATTACTGCAGGATGAGACTACACAGGGTTTGCGTCAGGTTTGTAACCATGGAGACACATAGGTCTGCATAACAGCTGAAGATAGGGTTGGGCAATATACCGGTATCTTCAATATACTGCGGTATTAAGAAACAGCGATATGACGATATCACCATTTCTTAATTACTGCGGTATTTAATGACGTCACAGTAGGGCGGCCGCTTCCATTATAGCTAATTGAAGACCTGTAATGGAAGCTGCAGGATAAGGACCTGACGCTCGTGGCGTTAGAAAGTAACGTGGCCTTCTCTTAAGATTGTGAGGCTGGCAAACACCAGGACGTAGCCGACTGTCACAGTGACGTCATCCAATGTATGGGCGCCGCGGCTGACTTCATGGCAACTGCCAGTGCGGCGCTAGGCTCCGCCTCACTCCTGTGTCCTGCTCGCGCCAACTCTCCTGCTGCCAAGTGGGGCCTTCATCTAGCAGTCAATGCCCAAGGCCTTCCAGTTGCTGCCCCAGCTTCCCTGGTGACTAGCGTGGTGGACTGATGGTGGTACGTGCTACCGAAGTAATATACTGTGTATTATGTATATGTACTAGTCATGTGATCTGCAGTGTATACTAGGGAATCACATTACTAGTAGATTACATAACATCTCATGTGTAAAGCCACTGCACTTGTATAAAGTCACAGGAGTTGTCTGGGCTAGATATTGATGACATATCTTCATGATAGGTCATCAATATCAGATATATCACCCCCCCACTGATTGTGTCAGCTGATTCAGAAGCAATTTAAAGGGCCAATGGGGGCATCGCGCCAGATGTTATATTGTGTACGGAGCGAAAATACAGCTCTCGGCACATGGTATAGCGACCATACATGTGTACTGAAGACCAACTCCAATTTAAGGGAAGGGCAGTACACTGGTGAGTGAAACTATACAGAACCTACTGCGTCCAGGTCCATACCCTGTATAAATTCTGGTGCCAGCTGATTGGTGGGGGTGCCAGGTGTCGTACCCCTACTGATCTTACCACAAACTGCAGAAAAAATCCAGTGCGTAAAATTGACCTGTGTTACAGATACTAAAGTGGTATTTCTGTGGAGAGGAGACAACTGATAGATCAGAGGGGGGCCCAAACTGATCCTAAGGGGCCCAGAAATGATATAGAGAGGAAGGTCCAGCACACGCACTGCTGTTCATCATTATGTGATTGATCTAATCTGATAGTTATCTTCTATCCTGTGCATAGGGGAAAACTTGATGTAACCAGAACACCTCTTTAGGTCACAGAATGCCAATTTACGCTGCAGATATCATCCACTGCAAAACAGGGTGAAATCCACCACAAAATACTAAACAAATCTGCATTTTGCAGCAGATTCATTGTGGATTTTGCTCCTGAAACTCAGCCCCATGGGGATGTAACAGGCAGCCAATGGACGGTGCTGTAAATACGTAAAGCGGATGGAAGAAAAGCCTGTGAGCTCTCGCACTTTTGCACCACACACCCTGTAGTAACGACGCAGACGCCGCTGTATGGAACTATGGGGTAAGGCCTAAAAATCAATCACAAAATATGTCACCCACTTTTCCCCACAGACGGGATCATGGCTTCATATGACTGCCCGCGCTGCCACCGTGTTACTAGACCGGCGCACCCTCATGGTCAGCTGCACCGTATACAAGGAAAACGTTCAGTCGCAGAATTTTATGCAAAAAATCCAGAGTATTAGGGCCCTTGCACACGACTGTGGAAAACCGTCCGGGACGGTCCGTGAAAACCTGGACCGTGCTCCTTCTGAGCGCAGGGTGTCATTGGTTGCTATGACGCCGTGCGCTTCCTGAGGCCGCCGCTGTACAGTAATACACTCTATATGAGCATGTGCAGAATATCACTGTACAGCAGCGGCCTCAGGAAGCACATGGCGTCATAGCAACCAATGACACCCTGCTCTCAGAAGGAGCACAGTCCAGATTTTCCCGGACGGTGCTCCACAGTCGTGTGCCCTTACAGTGCCAGCAAAGTGGCTGAGATCTTAGCAAACCTTATTCCAATGCTGTGAGAAAAATAATAAATCTGTGGCGGGGATTTTAACCCTTAGGATACCAGAGGTTTTTTCATTTTCCTTCCCTATTTTCCTTGAGCCGTTCACATAGCTGTATAAGTGCTTATTTTTTTGCGGGACAAGTTGTACTTTCTAATGCCACCATTAATTATATGGTATAAGATGTAGGGGGAAGCAGTAAAAAAAAAAACTGTAAATAAATTGCAATTCCTCCATTTTAAGGGTTTTGTTCCCAGCAAAAATGACGGGATCCTCAGCCGCTTCCATTCTTTCCAGTGCAGACGTCGTCAGATTCCAGAACAAATATGTACAAAAGGAAAACACAAACCACTGGAGGGAATCATCGATGGCACCGTTACCAATGGCAACCAGTCAGCCCCCTGCTCACAGAGTTGGTTGCTATGGGTGATGACTCCACATCCCCTCACGTCAGGTGACACACACACAACGTCTCGGCCACCAGCCCCTATAACTGTCCGCTACCATAGACAGGCGGCTGTGGCTCTGGAGGGGGCGGTGAGGGGCCCACACCAGGCCTCGGCCACTATTCCCCTCACAGCCCGCGCCTCCCGCCCCAGGCCTGTCTTCCCGCCCTCCTCCCCGCTCTGTCCTGGTGCCCGTAAAGAGCGGCCACACCGCTGGGAGCCGGAGAGGGCGGCGGGAAGGCCCCCGGAGCCCTGTAACACCGCAGCTCCGCCACTGGTCTCCAGTTACCGTTTGGGGGCGAGTTCTCGTGGTGTTTTGTGGGCGATAATGGCGTCCTTCCTCGCGAGAGAATCCAGCGCCTCCTCTCCTCCTCACAGCGGCGGGTACCGGACTGCGCCTGCGCGGCTTGTGGTAGAAGGCGCAAGCGCGGATCACCACTGGGAGGCTCATGCCACCTGCTGGTGAAAGTGTGGAAGAGCAGGGACGTCAGGGGCCAATCACAGATCATAAAGATTAGATTAGATTAGATAGATAGATAGATAGATAGATAGATATAGATAGAGATCCGTGCACAGGGAGAAGCAGTGGTGCGGGGACCAGGAGCGGCAGAGGGAGCCGGGTAAGTATATTACCAGTGAGGGGCCCATGGGGAGGCTGTTTCAGAAATTGGATAACCCCGTTAATAACCCCTATATCTGGCGGTGGATCTGCCAGAGTTATGAAGAGGCACCGGCATCAGCGCTGTCTTATATTTAGACCATTTTGTGCCCCTAAAACAGGTGTAGAAAATGGTGAATGAGACAGGCCTGTCACCCCCTCACCTTCCCCACCACGCCCACAATTTTAGACCTGGCATGGGTGGGGAAAAGTCGTAAAAACTGTTGTGCCACAATCTGCACCAGAAAAACGCTGAATTTTGATGTAATTCTGTTTAATAAATGACCCCCTTTATGCAGTGTTGGTGATGTGAAAAGGACTATAAATGCTGATTGTAATACAAGCTGTGGCCACTAGGTGGCAGGATTGTACTAACAAAGGAGAGCAGGCAGTCCTCTAATAACTGTTCTGGGCGTTAGACCGCGTTCACATCTGTGTTAGTCGCTCAGTTCGGAGCCTCAGTTCCATAAACAGTGAGTGGAAAACGAATTATCCTTTTAGTCGGCATGGTCCGTTCTGCCGGGTATTTTTACTGCTCTGCTCCTGTGATGGAGGTAACCAGTAGTAATGTGAACAAGCCCTTATCACTGACAATTCTACCAGCGCACAGCTCCTCCCATTCCATCTTTATATCTCATACCCCATTACATGAAAGAACCTGCTGATTTTGGTGCGAACAGTCAATTATCTAATGAGTTTTGGGGAGTCAGAACCTTTACCCGTGGACCCTCTTTTCCCGGTTCTACCAATCTATAAAACATGCAGCACCGTTATTACTAATAGACCCATCCACAATGCAGCAAGCACCCCATCTTTCCTAGGTAATATGGAGGGGGCAGCACAGATTTCATCTTCATGCTCAGTGTCGCCCCCTTCTGAACGGTACGGGTCTGCATTGTCCATGTAGTTTCTACACAGATGCATCTTATATACACTACTCACAAAAAGTCTGGGACATTTGTCTTGTGGGTGAAGTTTCAGGATGACCCTACAATGCCCTCTGACCTTTACAGGAGAACTTAATGTGACCTTCCCTAACCTTCTGAATGCACATGTATGTTGTGTAGCTCAATATGTAATGTTTTCCAAGTATGTCTTTAAGTGTAAGGCTGGAGGGAAGGGGTGAGGTTGAGAATTTCAGTTTTCGCCTCAGAATGCAAAAAGGCCAGGTGCACCCCTGTGGTTTGGGACACATGTGAGATATGGGGCGCAGTAACTGATTCCCTGAGCAGCTCACCTTGGAGGAGGGGATGTGACCTCCATTATATCTGCCCCCGGCCTTGTGCTGCGATATAAGGTTATTACCCATGTATATTGCCTGGAGGACAGATGTATCCTGTATATGTCACAATGTTGCAGACTGGTGAGTGATACAATGTTTCCGCCGCCTGTTGTTTTCGCGGGTATCTGCGTCCTTGCTGTGTAGCTGCTTATTTGCCTTGGTTGAACGCCACCTGGGCACCTATTACGCAGGGCAATCATCATGTGTTTGCTGCTGTACATCACCCTCCGACCCCCCAGAATCACGCGGCCAGCAGAGATATAGTAGATAAAGATTAACCAGCGGCACAGATAACGACGAGCCATCGGCAGGAGCCGCACATTACCTGCTTATAAGAGCAGAAGATAAAGCATGGCGGCCGCCTGTCTATAGCCGGACACATGCAGAGGGCACAGAGAGACTCATGACTCAGTATTAAAGGGGTTGTCTGTATGTCTAATATTGATGATCGGTATCAGATTGATGGGGGTCCAATATCTGACGCCGATCAGCTGTTTGAAGAGGTTGCAAGCGCCGCAGTCTCGTCCTCGGCCACGTTAGTTGGTCACATGACCTATTCAAGTGAATGGAGCTGAGTTGCAATACCACGCACAGCCACTACACAATGTACGGCGCTGTGCTTGGTTGGCGTGGAGCGCTACGACTTCTTCAAACAGCCGATCGGTGGGGTAGACCTACAGTAATTGACATTTTTCTTGTGTCCCATGATCACTTCGGGAATCTTGTAATGTAATGTACGCCATCGCCCCTGCGGCGTCCGGTCTTGTAATGATACCATACACAGCTGGTGACAGCGTCACAGTAGCAGCAGGTGACCCCGTGTCCTCATGTTACATTGTGAAATCCTCCATGTGTCCATCTCATCTGCAGCCAAATCCAACACTGAGAGCGCCCGCTTCATGTCATGAACACGCCGTCCCGGACACGAAGACGCACGTCTCATCCTTTCACACATTTGTCCATGAATATATTTTCAGTCTACAATTCCTTCAGGGGGGTTAGGAAAAAGGCCGTTTTTTTGCCCCATTTTCCTGTTTTTTTTTCTTCTTGCAAATGAAACAGATGATAGCCCCCCCCCCCCCCCCCCAAATAGGGACAACTATGTATCTTCTGCGGAATTTTTTGGGTCTACAGTGTTTTTGGTTTTTTTTTAATGCGGCATGCGGTAGGTGAGGTGAGATTTTATGACATTTTCCTATTGGCTTCTCTACTGGAAATTCCAATGTAAAGTAGACAGATCATAGCGGATTTCACCAGCAAAACAAAAAAAAAAAACACCACAAAAAAACCCCAGAGAAACTTTACTGAAGGATTATTTTCATATGAGATCTGCACAGGAAAAGAGACTGCGCACAGTGACTGCACAGGAGAAGAGACTGCACACAGGAACTGCACAGGAGAAGGGACTGCACACAGGAACTGCACAGGAGAAGGGACTGCACACAGGAACTGCACAGGAGAAGGGACTGCACTGGAAAAGAGACTGCGCACAGCGACTACACAGGAAAAGAGACTGCGCACAGCGACTGCACAGGAGAAGAGACTGCACACAGTGACTGCCACAGGAGAAGGACTGCACTGGAAAAGAGACTGCGCACAGCGACTACACAGGAAAAGAGACTGCGCACAGGGACTGCACTGGAAGAAGAGACTGCACACAGAGACTGCACAGGAAAGAGACTGCGCACAGGGACTGCACAGGAAAAGAGACTGCGCACAGGGACTGCACTGGAAGAAGAGACTGCACAGAGGGACTGCACTGGAAGAAGAGACTGCACACAGCGACTGCACAGGAGAAGAGACTGCACACAGGGACTGCACAGGAGAAGAGACTGCACAGAGGGACTGCACTGAAAGAAGAGACTGCACACAGCGACTGCACAGGAAAAGAGACTGCGCACAGGGACTGCACTGGAAGAAGAGACTGCACCACAGTGACTGCACAGGAGAAGAGACTGCACACAGGAACTGCACAGGAAAAGAGACTGCGCACAGGGACTGCACTGGAAGAAGAGACTGCACACAGTGACTGCACAGGAGAAGAGACTGCACACAGGAACTGCACAGGAGAAGAGACTGCACACAGTGACTGCACAGGAGAAGGGACTGCACACAGCGACTGCACAGGAGAAGAGACTGCACACAGTGACTGCACAGGAAAAAGAGACTGCACAGAGGGACTGCACGGGGAAAAAGAGACTGCACAGAGGGGACTGCACAGGAAAAAGAGACTGCACACAGGGACTGCACTAGAAGAAGAGACTGCACACAGCGACTGCACTGGAGGAAGAGACTGCACACAGCGACTGCACAGGAAGAAGAGACTGCACACAAAGACTGCACAGGAAAAGAGACTGCACACAGGGACTGCACAGGAAAAGAGACTGCACACAGGGACTGCACTGGAAGAAGAGACTGCACAGAGGGACCGCACAGGAAAAAGAGACTGCACACAGCGACTGCACTGGAAGAAGAGACTGCACACAGCGACTGCACAGGAGAAGAGACTGCACACAGCGACTGCAAATGAGAAGAGACTGCACACAGGGGTTGCAGATGAAGAAGAGACTACACACAGAGACTGCACAGTAGGAAGAGAACTGCACACAGCGACTGCACTGGAGGAAGAGACTGCACTGGAGGAAGAGACTGCGCACAGCAACTGCACAGGAAAAGAGACTGCACACAGGGACTGCACTGGAAGAAGAGACTGCGCACAGGGACTGCACTGGAAGAAGAGACTGCACACAGCGACTGCACTGGAGGAAGAGACTGCACACAGCGACTGCACAGGAGAAGAGACTGCACACAGGGACTGCACAGGAAAAGAGACTGCACACAGGGACTGCACTGGAAGAAGAGACTGCACAGAGGACTGCACTGGAAGAAGAGACTGCACAGAGGGACTGCACAGGAAAAAGAGACTGCACACAGCGACTGCACTGGAAGAAGAGACTGCACAGGAGAAGAGACTGCACACAGGGGTTGCAGATGAAGAAGAGACTACACACAGAGACTGCACAGGAGGAAGAGAACTGCACACAGCGACTGCACTGGAGGAAGAGACTGCACTGGAGGAAGAGACTGCGCACAGCAACTGCACAGGAAAAGAGACTGCACACAGGGACTGCAGTGGAAGAAGAGACTGCACACAGGGACTGCACTGGAAGAAGAGACTGCGCACAGGGACTGCACTGGAAGAAGAGACTGCGCACAGGGACTGCAGAGGAAGAAGAGACTGCACAAAGCGACTGAACAGAAAGAAGAGACTGCACACAGCGACTGCACAGGAGAAGAGACTGCACACAGTGACTGCACAGGAGGAAGAGACTGCACCCTGCTACTGAACAGAATGCAGAAGAGACTACACACAGGGACTGCACTGGAGGAAGAGACTGCACACAGCGACTGAACAGAAAGAAGAGACTGCACACAGGGACTGCACTGGAAAAAAGACTGCACACAGCGACTGAACAGAAAGAAGAGACTGCACACAGGGACTGCACTGGAAAAGAGACTGCACACAGCGACTGAACAGAAAGAAGAGACTGCACACAGGGACTGCACTGGAAAAAAGACTGCACACAGTGACTGCACCGGAGAAGAGACTGCACACAGCAACTGAACAGAAAGAAGAGACTGCACACAGTGACTGCACAGGAGAAGAGACTGCACACAGTGACTGCACAGGAGAAGAGACTGCACACAGCGACTGAACAGAAAGAAGAGACTGCACACAGTGACTGCACAGGAGAAGAGACTGCACACAGGAACTGCAGCGATCCAGAAGTACAGGCAAACATTGATTTTGGGCCGGAGGCGCCTATTGCTGTGCAGGGACAACCTACCTGCTGAGCACCTTACACATAGAGGCTTCTGCCTTGGGCACCAAACAGCCGTCATCACACCGATGATTTAGAAATGTCAGCGTGGGAAAACAACGAGTAAAGGTTCATGCACATGGAGTGTGTGACGCGGGGATATTCCAGGCATTATTCAAAATGAGCAATTTTTTTTTTAAGAGAAATAGAAATAGTTTTATCACTTTAACAATAATTCTAGGTTAGAAGTAAATTCAAAGGTCAGGATAAAAGAGCAGTAATGGCGGCTCTCACCCCTACAGGGGGCAGAGATTTATTGGGAAGGTCTGACAATTCTACATCTCAATTACTACGGCTCGGTGCATGTGGCCGTCATAGAGTCCAACTATAGAGAGAATGTATACCACATAGTGTCTTTTATTTCTGGTGCTCTTCTGTACAGCACAGTTTGCAGCACTTTTCTATACAGCTTTTGCCCGCTGTCAGGTGAATGGGCGACTATGGACACGTTTAACATACATACACCAAAAACACCACGCTCGCTCCAGATTCATATCACAGCTTCACTGCCAGTTCATTAAAACCACGTGAGGTCCACATTACGGGACACAATTATTAAGACCGACATTTTACACACCGGTTTTTAATAAAGCCCTGCCCTGGCGGTGGATCTGCCGCTACATAACTACAGCATATCCACTGCCGCTTCCACATGTCAGAAGCTTCCTCCATGTCTTACAACTCGACAATTTTCTGCACCTAAAACCGGCAAAGAAAATGGTAAACGATTCCCATTCCCGTCCATATCACACCCATTTTTTTTAGACCTGTCGTGAGCGGGGAAAAAGGCGCAGATTGCGGCACAAAGATCCTTTGCGCCGTAATCTGCACCGGAAATACATCTTATATAGGTGTATTTCTGTTTAATAAATGACTACAATGCCGCCATAGTACAGATGAGTAAACCCAACACCAGTGACTGTCCGGTGAAGGCAGATGACGGCTGTTTTCCAAATCCTAACTTTACTCTCACATCTTATTTTCTCATAGAAACTGCATTTCACATAATGTTACAGTAAATGTTTTCACACAGGATGGACAGAACAAACAGGGAGTCGAAATAACAAAATATATATATGTTTTTAAGTGACCACGTATCTCTACAGACCATGAGAACAGCCTCCTAAGTACAAGAATATGACTACTATAATACTGCTCCTATGTACAAGAATATAACTACTATAATACTTCTCCTATGTACAAGAATATAACTACTATAATACTGCTCCTATGTATAAGAATATAACTACTATAATACTGCTCCTATGTACAAGAATATAACTACTATAATACTGCCTCCTATGTACAAGAATACAACTACTATAATACTGCTCCTATGTACAAGAATATAACTACTATAATACTGCCTCCTATGTACAAGAATATAACTACTATAATACTGCTCCTATGTACAAGAACATAACTACTATAATACAGCTATGTACAAGAATATAACTACTATAATACTGCTCCTATGTACAAGAATATAACTACTATAATACTGCTCCTATGTACAAGAACATAACTACTATAATACTGCTCCTATGCACAAGAACATAACTACTATAATACAGCTCCTATGTACAGGAACATAACTACTATAATACTGCTCCTATGTACAAGAATATATCTACTATAATACTGCCTCCTATGTACAGGAATATAACTACTGTAATACTTCCTCCTATGTACAAGAATATAACTACTATAATACTGCTCCTATGTACAAGAAATATAACTACTATAATACTGCTCCTATGTACAAGAATATAACTACTATAATACTGCTCCTATGTACAAGAATATAACTACTATATAATACTGCCTATGTACAAGAATATAACTACTATAATACTGCTCCTATGTACAAGAATATAACTACTATAATACTGCTCCTATGTACAAGAATAATAACTACTATAATACTGCTCCTATGTACAAGAATATAACTACTATAATACTGCCTCCTATGTACAAGAATATAACTACTATAATACTGCCTCCTATGTACAAGAATATAACTACTATAATACTGCTCCTATGTACAAGAATATAACTACTATAATACTGCTCCTATGTACAAGAATATAACTACTATAATACTGCTCCTATGTACAAGAATATAACTACTATAATACTGCTCCTATGTACAATATACTACTATAATACTGTCCTATGTACAAGAATATAACTACTATAATACTGCTCCTATGTACAAGAATATAACTACCTATTAATACTGGCATCCTATGTACAAGAATATAACTACTATAATACTGCCTCCTATGTACAAGAATATAACTACTATAATACTGCCTCCTATGTACAAGAATATAACCACTATAATACTGCTCCTATGTACAAGAATATAACCACTATAATACTGCTCCTATGTACAAGAATATAACACTATAATACTGCTCCTATGTACAAGAAATATAACTACTATAATACTGCTCCTATGTACAAGAATATAACTACTTAATACTGCCTCCTATGTACAAGAATATAACTACTATAATACTGCTCCTATGTACAAGAATATAACTACTATAATACTGCTCCTATGTACAAGAATATAACTACTATAATACTGCTCCTATGTACAAGAATATAACTACTATAATACTGCTCCTATGTACAAGAATATAACTACTATAATACTGCTCCTATGTACAAGAATATAACTACTATAATACTGCCTCCTATGTACAAGAATATAACTACTATAATACTGCTCCTATGTACAAGAATATTATAACTCCTTAAAAATACTATAATACTGCCTCCTATGTACAAGAATATAACTACTATAATACTGCTCCTACGTACAAGAATATAACTACTATAATACTTCTCCTTTGTACATGAATATAAGAAGGTGTCACATCTGATAGATTTGGGTTGAGTTCTGATTTCCATTCATACCCAGTAAACTCTGTGGCTTCTGTCCACACCCCGGGAATCTTGGAGCCAATGAGGAGTGCTGGGTGGAATATTAACTCTGCTGCTCAGAACAAACAGACAGCAGCATCTGAGTACATATAGGAGAATCGCTCATCTATCTGGGGCAATTCCTCCCACCTCTGATGACCCGGCTTCACTCAGGACACGGTGATGAAGGTGACATCTTTCCTGACACTGAGCAGACAACTGGCAAAATGTGTCCTGCAGCCAGAAAAGAGGTTACAAGTCAGATACTGCAGCCTGGCCGCCTGCTCCCTCCAGCACAAGGATGCAAACTGTGAGTACCCGAGGGCGCCATCATCTGGCCAGGGTTATACGAGAGCTCTGCTGACTACAGGAGGGGCGGGAGTGTATAATGTGCACCAGTAGATGTGACACCAATCAACCTGACAAAAGTAACATAATGTCATGTCATTTGTTACAATGTATCATTGCTGGAGACCCCCCTTCATGTCTAAGCATTTAAAGGGTGACTTGTGTAGTATGTGAGTAGATGGAAGGGGCCCTTCTGCTGGGGCCGCAGCTGTTACCTCTAACCAGCACCCATAGATTACGGGGACCCCTCAGGTGCTGCGTGCGGCATTCTCCTCACCGTTTCCAGGGTTATGATACATGATTCATTATGTAAACATAACACCGCACGCTTCAATTAACCGTCTGATGACACCGGGGTGTGGCCCCTAAACTGCGCGACAATAAACTGCTCAGTGCTGGAGTCTAGATTTCTGTTACCTTATAGACATCACGGACAGTTACCTGGATGCGCGCCGCAAGTAATCGTGAGCCAGTATTATGATGCCGCCCCCTAGAGGTCAGACTAAGGCTATGAGCGCATTCAGGGGCATTTGTTATCATTGCATTTTACTCATTTTGGGTAAAAAATAATTTTTTCATTTGGTCTTTGTTAAAAATGTTCAGCCATTTCTAAGCCGAAAGGTTTAAAAATCAGTCTGTTTCCAAGCTGTCGAATTTGATTTGAATCCCGTCATACGATGGCTCATGAGTAGCTCTTATCTCTAATCTCATGACCTCATAAACACTTATTGAAGCCATATTCTTACCAGTTTAATTGGCATTGAGCTATTATGAGGTTAGGAGATCTCTGATAAGAGATACACATGAGCTGTCAGATGACAGGATTCAAAGAAAACAGAAACTGACAGCCTGCAGACTGATTTTAACCCTGTTTATCACAAATGGCTGAAAATTTTTAATACCTATTAAAAAAAAAATCAGTTTAACCCAAAATGAGCAAAATACAATAAAAAAGCCATTATCCCAAAGGTTTCCAAAGTGAAAAAGTGAAACAGCGAGCAGTAAATAACTGAGAATAAATCTGATCATAAACCGCCGCACAGAGGCTGCATGTGAAGACGAACCGCCGGAGTGGTGTCTCAATGAATGTGTGAGAACAGCGCACGAGCGAAGACTCCACAGCGTCCATGAGCCAAACCTCTCAGAGGAAACTTTCCTTTTCCTTAAACAGTCCGTCCCGTGATTCATAATATGACTCATCGTGTTTACAAAAAAGATGTATTACTGAATGTTCCTGCTCAAAAAAATAAAGAAATGGGAAAACACTAAAAAGGTAAAAAGTATAAAGTTCTACAAACTCCTGAGGACAAAAAGATATAAAATGAAAAAGCCGCATTATAGCGTCTCATCTTATACAATGAGCAGTATTATAGTAGTTATATTCTTGTACATAGGAGCAGTATTATAGTAGTTATATTCTTGTACATAGGAGCAGTATTATAGTAGTTATATTCTTGTACATAGGAGCAGTATTATAGTAGTTATATTCTTGTACATAGGAGCAGTATTATAGTAGTTATATTCTTGTACATAGGAGCAGTATTATAGTAGTTATATTCTTGTACATAGGAGCAGTATTATAGTAGTTATATTCTTGTACATAGGAGCAGTATTATAGTAGTTATATTCTTGTACATAGGAGCAGTATTATAGTAGTTATATTCTTGTACATAGGAGCAGTATTATAGTAGTTATATTCTTGTACATAGGAGCAGTATTATAGTAGTTATATTCTTGTACATAGGAGCAGTATTATAGTAGTTATATTTTTGTACATAGGAGCAGTATTATAGTAGTTATATTCTTGTACATAGGAGGCAGTATTATAGTAGTTATATTCTTGTACATAGGAGCAGTATTATAGTAGTTATATTCTTGTACATAGGAGCAGTATTATAGTAGTTATATTCTTGTACATAGGAGCAGTATTATAGTAGTTATATTCTTTGTACATAGGAGCAGTAATTTAATAGTAGTATATTCTTGTCATAGGAAGGCATGTAATATAGTAGTTATATTATTGGTACATAGGAGCCAGTAATTATAGTAGTTATATTCTTGTACATAGGAGAAGTATTATAAGTAGTTAAATTCCTTGTACATAGGAGCAGTATTATAGTAGTTTATATTCTTGTACATAGGAGCCGTATTATAGTAGTTATATTCTTGTAGCATAGGAGCAGTATTATAAGTTAGTTATATTATTGTTACATAGGAGCAGTATAAGTAGTTATATTCTTGTAACAAGGAGCAGTATTATAGTAGTTATATTCCTGTACATAGGAAGGCAGTATTCGTAGTAGTTATATTCTGTACAATAGGAGGCCAGTATTCGAGTAGTTATATTCTTGTACATAGAGCAGTATTATAGTAGTTAATTCTTGTATCATAGGAGCAGTATTATAGTATTATATTTCTTGTACATAGGAGCAGTATTCTAGTAGTTATATTCTTGTACATAGGAGCAGTATTATAGTAGTTATATTCTTGTACATAGGAGCAGTATTATAGTAGTTTATATTCTTGTACATAGGAGCAGTATTATAGTAGTTATATTCTTGTACATAGGAGGCAGTATTATAGTAGTTATATTCTTGTACATAGGAGCAGTATTATAGTAGTTTATATTCTTGTACATAGGAGCAGTATTATAGTAGTTATATTCTTGTACATAGGAGCAGTATTATAGTAGTTATATTCTTGTACATAGGAGCAGTATTATAGTAGTTATATTCTTGTACATAGGAGCAGTATTATAGTAGTTATATTCTTGTACATAGGAGCAGTATTATAGTAGTTATATTCTTGTACATAGGAGCAGTATTATAGTAGTTATATTCTTGTACATAGGAGCAGTATTATAGTAGTTATATTCTTTGTACATAGGAGCAGTATTATAGTAGTTATATTCTTGTACATAGGAGCAGTATTATAGTAGTTATATTCTTGTACATAGGAGGCAGTATTATAGTAGTTATATTCTTGTACATAGGAGCAGTATATAGTAGTTATATTCTTGTACATAGGAGGCAGTATTATAGTAGTTATATTCTTGTACATAGGAGCAGTATTATAGTAGTTATATTCTTGTACATAGGAGCAGTATTATAGTAGTTATATTCCTTGTACATAGGAGGCAGTATTTAGTAGTTATATTCTTGTACATAGGAGCAGTATTATAGTAGTTATATTCTTGTACATAGGAGCAGTTAGTAGTATTTACATAGGAGTATAAGTAGTTATTCTTGTACATAGGAGGCAGTATTATAGTAGTTATATTCTTGTACATGGAGCAGTATTATAGAAGTTATATTCTTGTACATAGGAGCAGTATTATAGTAGTTATATTCTTGTACATAGGAGCAGTATTATAGTAGTTATATTCTTGTACAAGGAGCAGTATTATAGTAGTTATATTCTTTTACAAGGAGCAGTATTATAGTAGTTATATTCTTGTACATAGGAGCAGTATTATAGTAGTTATATTCTTGTACATAGGAGCAGTATTATAGTAGTTATATTCTTGTACATAGGAGGCAGTATTCTAGTAAGTTATATTCTTGTACATAGGAGCAGTATTATAGTAGTTATATTCTTGTACATAGGAGCAGTATTATAGTAGTTATATTCTTTTACAAAGGAGCAGTATTATAGTAGTTATATTCTTGTACATAGGAGCAGTATTATAGTAGTTATATTCTTTTTGTACTAGGAGCAGTATTATAGTAGTTATATTCTTGTACATAGGAGGCAGTATTCTAGTAGTTATATTCTTGTACATAGGAGCAGTATTATAGTAGTTATATTCTTGTTACATAGGAGCAGTATTATAGTAGTTATATTCTTACATAGGAGCAGTATTATAGTAGTTATATTCTTGTACATAGGAGCAGTATTATAGTAGTTATATTCTTGTACATAGGAGCAGTATTATAGTAGTATATTCTTTGTACATTAGGAGCAGTATTATAGCTAGCCTTAATTCTTGTACATAGGAGCAGTATATTAAGTAGTTATATTCTTGTACCATAGGAAGCAGTATTATAGTAGTTATATTCTTGTACAAGGCAGCAGTATTATAGTAGTTATAGTTCTTGTACATAGGAGCAGTATTATAGTAGTTATATTCTTGTACAACGGAGGCGCTCATAGGAGGAGAGTATTTATTCTTGTTTTGGTCCGGAGTGAGGTCTGCATTAAGGGGACCAAGGGTGGAAGGGGCCCTGCTTGATAATTTGCTGTGGCGCAGTCAGTTCCAGGAGCGCCACTGTCTGATAATGGTCAGGTTTGTCTATTATATACATTATTATATGGTGTTATCCGGGAAAACTTCATTTTAAGAAACTGTTCATGAGAATGTGTCCAAGTAACTGGGAGAAAGCTGATGTGCAGCGGCTACATGTCCCCTGGACGTTACTGCACGGCGTACACACCAGTATGACCAGTATGACCAGCATGACGCTTAGAGGCCAGTAAACAGCTTTCATACAGTCTTTCATGATTTGGAATTGTTTAGTCAGCGGCCCCGCTGGGCAGGATGGTACGGTGCGGATCCGGGTGTGGTTCTGTAATGTTCTTGGCATTTATTCTGCCGTGAACATCATGTACTGGATGGAAGGAAGGAGGGGGGTGAGAGCTGCTCCACTGCATCACCCTCCACTAAAGGACACAATAGTTAAATGGGCGCTAATGCCTCAGCAACACTGCGACTTCTTGTAGTGAGACTGATTTTAACTATTGAGAGACCGCTGCAGTCCACAAGATCGCATTCAACTGAAAGCAGTCATTAGGGCTGCAGCGCTGGATCAATCAGTTGTGCTACAAAAAACCCTCAGTGTAGCCGAGGCCTGAAATGTTACATACTGACACACGTGCTCTTTGCAGTGACACCTTGTATTTTTGTGGTTGTTGATTGTAACACTGTTCCACATCTCCAGGATATAAATGCCTCTTCCTTCACTGATCTTTGAACTCATTATAAAAATACTTCAAGAGAAGTGGATTATCCCCAAGCCATGCAGGGCATACAGTGCGTTCTATACAGATGGTCCACGATCAGGACTGGCTTTGGGTCGGATGCTACCCTGTGTGGTACCTTCCATTGGCGTCCACCCCACTGCGGATTGCAGTACTACAGCACCGACCTTTCAGTGTCATATAGGATTACGGCCAAAAACAGCACCATACAGATGTCTGAATAACGTTACAGAGTGCCCGCCATACGCAGACAGGGCCACCAGGGGTGTAACCACTAACCAACAATCACATGGGGCCCACAGCTACTTAGTCCTGGAGTGAAGCTCAGTGCTGAGCTCTCTCATATAGTGCTGTAATAGCAGCAGGCTCCGTACATACGCGCTCCAGGTTTGATTTCTTAAAGGGGTTGTTTGGTCACGGACCGCCCCTTTCAGAATGCAGGAGGCCACAGAAAATGTCTCACTTATCCATGGCCGCCTTGTCTGGACGGACAATTTTGGTCAATGCAAACAAAACGTGGTTTTACATGGCGACTATTCACATGAAAGGCCATCCGTGTAATGTAAAGCATGAATAGATCACGTCCGCCAGAGAGGGAGGTAATAATAACCCAGTAAAATGTAAGGAAGATGTCACTGGTTATTACTGAATTCATTGGGGTCAGAGGCAAATTTACTGACATTTATGCCTGCAAACAACATAAAACTACCCCAATCAGGGGCCGGAGTGTACTCCTGCCACATGAACTGCTGGAGGAGAGGCCCACATCTCGTCATAAATTAGGTGTTTTCTCTGGCAGTACAGGGGCTATCAAAGACCCATGTAAAAAGCCAGTCTTTAGTTAATGACCCCCATTATTAATTAGTGATGACGGAGATCATAGTTTTAATGGTGCTATGCTCCACTCTAGTGGCGGAATTGTGAACTGCATCAAAATAAAAATCTATTTTGATTTAAGATTTTGTCAATTCCTCCAGAACAGGGCGAGTATAACAGTTATGGATTAAGGGTGTGCTATGGGGAATTTTGTCACCCAGGGGTGGGCTGTTGGGCATTTTTTCACCCAGGGGTAGGCTGTGACATCTTTCTATAGCAGCTGTGAGGATATATTCTTATAGAAGACGTCAGCTATAGAGGGCAGAGCTGCAGCGAGGACGGTTCCTGCCCTTGCAGCCTCTATAACAGAGGTCAGTAACCTGCATGACTCCAGCTGTTGGGAAACTACAATTCCCAGCATGCTTCATTCATTTCTATGAGAGTTCTTAGAAGAGCAGAGCCAGTATGCATGCTGGGAGTTGTAGTTTTACAACAGTTGGAGTGTTGGAGGTACCAAAAGTTGTGAAAGTGGGTGTGGTTTAACAGCGAGGGAGCGGCGTAAGGCCAGAAGATGGCACACATCTGACTTAAGATAGAGACGTTCGCCTTTAACCCCTTCTCGACCAGTTATGGCCTTTAATGATGGCGCCCGCTCCTGATCAGAGTGGGTCGCCTTATCCGCGGGGTGTCTGCTGTTTCATAGGCAGACACCTGAAATTCATGTCCGTAACTGGCAGGATCAAAACCACACATATGAAGTATCGCCGGATTCGTACTGACCTGGAGAATAAAAGTAACTGATCAGTTTTATTGCACATTGAACGTAATAAAAAACTGTAAAACTGTGGCGGAATAGTTTTATTTCCCAATTCCACCCCGTTTCCTGCTTCCCGCTACATCATATGCAATATTAAATGGTGGCATCGTAAAGTACAACTTGTCCAGCAAAAAACAAGCCCTCATATGGCTATGTGAATGGAAAAATAAAAAAGTTAAGGCTCTTGGAAGGCAGGGAGCGCAAAACAAAAACAAAAAAACCTCCGAGGTAGAAAAGATTTAAAAAATTGGCGTCTGAACATTTTAAAAATGTATTCTACTCTTTCTGGTGCAGCATCAATTCCAAGGCCTCTGCTTGCTGTCAGTGAACAGCCTGGCTGCACTAGGAGTGTATTCACATTGTCATATCACTGTCTGTGCAGCATATTTTTGAAAATTAAACCCCGTCTGCGCAAGCAGCATATTATCAAGAGTGATTTTCAGCTTTTGGATGTGAACAAGAATGTTCCCATTCACTGACAGCAAGCAGAGTCTTAAACCACACTCCCAGGAATCTGCTATCTGCCATTACACGTGACTTAAGTATCACGTGAGGGGTGGAAAGCAAACAGTAGCTCTGATTGGCTGCCTGGCGCCTGGAAACCGGAACCGTGCGTTCCAAACCTCGCATCTCTCCCCTGACTGTGATTGGCTAGGAAGGTCTGCCATTGGTTGCTGGGTGGGGCCTAATATGTGGTGGGCGGGACAGGGGCGTGGTCCCGGGTGTTATGTTTTCTTCTATGGTCGCGGGCAGCTCCGAGGCTTCAGTGACCCGCGGGCGGCGGACATGGTGCTGACGCTCGGCTGCAGGAGGTTGCTCTTCCCGCTGCTGGCTCCCGGCAGGACGGGACGGGCCCTCAGACTGAGAACCCCCGGCGCGGTGCCCTCCAGGGCGTGTAACATCTCTGCCTGTTCCTACAAGCTGAGAAATGTGGACTGTGAGTGACAGCTGCGGGGCTGCTGGATTACTGGGGGAATTATGGGGGGGGGGGCTACCGGATTACTGGGAAAATTATGGGGGCTGCTGGATTACTGGGGGAACTGGATTACTGGGGGAATTATGGGGGCTGCTGGATTACTGGGGGAATTATGGGGGCTGCCGGATTACTGGGGAATTATGGGGGCTGCCGGATTACTGGGGGAATTATGGGGGCTGCCGGATTACCGGGGGAATTATGGGGGCTGCCGGATTACCGGGGGAATTATGGGGGCTGCCGATTACCGGGGGAATTATGGGGGCTGCCGGATTACCGGGGGAATTATGGGGGCTGCCGGATTACCGGGGGAATTATGGGGGCTGCCGGATTACCGGGGGAATTATGGGGGCTGCCGGATTACCGGGGAATTATGGGGGCTGAATTATGGGGGCTGCCGGATTACCCGGGGGAATTATGGGGGCTGCCGGATTACCGGGGGAATTATGGGGGCTGCCGGATTACCGGAGGAATTATGGGGGCTGCCGGATTACCGGAGGAATTGTAGGGGGGCTGCCGGATTACCGGAGGAATTGTAGGGGGGCTGTGAGGTCAGGCACTGCCTACTGGGGTAGGACTGTGTATAGAATATATGGTAGGAAGGGGATATATATATATATCACAGTATAGGGTGGAACATGTACAAAAATGGTGGTGTGTGTATATATATATATATATATAGGGGTATACAGGATATATCATTGATACATTGTTAGTACAGTATATACGGTGTATACAGGGAAGTAGCTATAGAGGGTGCAGAGGTAGCAGTCGTTACCGGACCCTGGAGCCTGAGGGGCCCAAAGACCCTTGTGCCACATAAGATAACACACAGGGCCCATGAGCCTTTAGCTACGCCCCTGGGTGTATATCATTGTGATTGAGCAAATTTTATATTTAGAAATTTGTTTCCACTTTGGTGTTATAAGCAGAATTGCGTTATAGAGTCCGTCACCACGAACCATAAAGTAATTCTATGATGTTCCGTTATTCATTGCGTCATAATAGAAGTCTATGGGTGTCCGGTCATCGGGTGAGAGGCGCTGAACTTTCACCTGTTTTCTTCACTTTTCCTTCGGGGTGTGCCCGTGGCTTCAGCTGTCGCCTCCCTCACGTAGCGGAGTCGCCCGGGGTATTTACTTACATTTTTGGTGTGAAAATAGTTCTACGACTTCTTTTTGTGACTTTTGAACGCTTGTGCATCAACATACGTCGTGCAGGTGTTTTTGCGCTGTGTGTGACACTTGGGAGCGGTGTGGCGGGAGCTGCAACCACAGTCCGGGGCCAGAGTAGTCCTCACTCCATGTGCACTGGCTGCCACAGGTGCACCTAATTTACCACAAGATCCGCACCTCTACATAGACTAGGCGAATCCTCCTGCAGCGCGGGAGGGAAACAAGGAAACGGTCTGCTGTAAATGACCCCCACTGTGTATATCTCCCGCCCTATGTGTACGTGATTGTATCAGGGGCTTATTGTGCACTATATGGCAGAGATGATCATCCGCTGGCTGTACGATTACGGAAGGGATCTTAACTCTGCAGGATCTCCCCAGAGAACGACCTGTACATGATGCCGCAGGCTATATGAATGTTTCCTGGGATGGATTTGATTGCACAATACAGGCCTATGGTGACTGGTATCTGCTCAGGGGACAGAGGAGTAGTTAAAGGGGCCCTGTCCGCAGATCTGTCCCTATGACACCGGCTGACCCGTGACATGTGCGCTCGGCAGCTGAAGACGTCTTGTGCTGGCCCCATGTTCATATGTGTCCGCATTGCTGAGAAAAATGTTTTATATGCAAATGAGCTTCTAGGAGCAACAGGGGCGTTGCCGTTACACCTAGAGGCTCTGCTGCACTTTTCGGCAGTTTGATTGACAAGTAGTGTGAAGGTCATCACGTCTGGTCCTGTCAATCACAGCGCAGAGAGAGCGGAGCCTCTAGGAGTAAGGGTAACGCCCCCATTGCTCTTAGAGACTGATTTGCATATATTACAATATAATTTATGAACATGGGACAAACACAGACGCCTTCAGCTGCGGAGCGCACACGTAACGGGTCATCCGGTGTCGGGGACAGATCTGCGGACAGGGGCCCTTTAACCCCGTCAGGACGTCCAGAACCCAAATGTCTTGTTACAAAATATACTAATAAAAAATTTATAAAATATTTAAAAAAAAACGTGGCAAGAGGAAATATAAAACAAACATGACGAACAGGGGAAGGAGAGGAAAGCTAAACTAAGGGGTGGTGGGGCCGTCCGGCGTAGAGCAGGCACCGTGGGTGGTATATGGGCGATTGCAGGTTACAGTTCGCGGTTCTCCACCGCACGGCTCAGCCAATGAAGACGTTCCATTATTCATTGCGTCATAATAGAAGACTATGGGCTGCATAACGACAACAACAAACAAGTGACTGTAGTGTCAGGTCATCGGGTGAGAGGCGCTGAACTTTCTCCTGTTTTCTTCACTTTTCCTTCAGGGTGTGCCCGTGGCTTCAGCTGCAGCAAAGCAGTACTGAGGTAGTGGAGTAGGCCAGTATCCGGCCGTTATCACTATGTAATCGTATCGGGGGTGGTAGCGGACAAGCTGGGGGAGGGAGCCCCCCGGGGGCAGACTCAGGATCAGCACCCACCAGCTTGTATAGGTAGATTCTGACACAGCAGGATGGGAGTATTCCACCCAAGGTGCCCACATTGTGAAGAACTGATCATGACGTTCGCCAAAATGGAGGTCATTTATTAAGACGCTGGTCTTAATACCCCTGTGCTGGCGGTGGATGCGCCAAAGTTATGTAGAGGTGCCGGCCTCCTTGCTTGCATAGATTTGGTAAATGAGACGTGCCTGCTGTCCCGCCCTCTTACACGCCCACGCGGCTTGCCCTTTTTTGGCACTGGCGTAAAGGTGTTGAAAGTTGCAGATCTTCCCTCAAATAACCTTTGCACCAAAATCTGTGACAGATATACGCCAAAAAGTTTACAGTATACGGGGACCGGCCATGTACGCACAGTATGACGGATGCGGAACTATTCACTTGAATAAATCCGCAATCCTGGAGATACGGTGTGGGACACAGGCACCGATCTGCGGAGTGCTTCCGTGGGTTTTCTGTCCGCGCCTCTGCACTGCAAAAAAAGTAGTGCTCGTTGTGCGGAGAACCCATTCAACTGAATGAGACGGCGGCCCTGTGGTCACTGCATTGCGGACTCTGCAGGAACACGTTCGTGTGCATGAGCCCTAAGGAAGTGACGAATCCTAGTGAGTCCTTTTGCTGTCCAAAGCCTAAACAATTCTGGGGAATCCTGTCCCGGGATTTTTTTTTTAAAAAAAGTGGTAGAAGATCCCAAATTTAGAGAGACTGCTTAAGGATAGGATTAGTAATAGTGGGGCGAGAGGCGGTGGACAGGGGAGCAGCGGGGCACCTCAGAGTGACGCATTTCAGCTGCTTGCTCATATTTTGCACATTTAGTTCCCAGAGACCTACATGTCTGTGGGACCCATGATTATCGGGGGCGGCAGGTACGGATTTTGCTCGGTTCCCTCTGCCGACCTCCTGACTTTCTCTTTGTGCAGTGACCGGTTGTTTTCATGCAGTTGATCTCATTAACGTTAGGGTTGTGCCCGTCCCTGGGCGATGCTCCTGGTGCAGAGCGCTGCCACACAGGGGACGGGCACTGAGATAGTCTGCAGGGGTTTGCAGCTTCTGGTGTAAACAAGGCGTTGATTATCCTGGGTTAGGTGCTGCAGTTTATATGGGGGGGCTATTCCCAGGTTGATGAGTCCCCCCAGGAGCTGAGTTATTGGTTTGGGGGGTGGATCTTGTCTAACTGGTTTCCAGCTCTTCTGAAATCCCAGATCTCTTATCTGGCTTTAGAAAAAGTTTTGAAACTTTCTAATAGACTTTGTGTTAGAAATTCCTCAACATGTTCAATATCTCTGCTTCCTGTAACTGAATGGGAACCTTCTAATTCACATCCAGGAACTAAAAACTTTGAAGTTTTGTTAAAATGTATCAGGTCCAGAAAACAGCTACCCTCCTGCACAGTTCTAATGTAGTATTTCTGTAGTTTATGGATACATTGTATCACCTGTATTCATAGCATCTATCTTTTGCAGTGCACCCTCTATGGAAAGGACCTTTAAACATCCCCGGAGGATCCCGCCAGTCTCCCATCAACATTCGTGTACGAGATAGCGTTTTTCACCCACATCTTGCGCCGATCTCCACCCAGTATGACCCCAATACGTGTATTCACATCTGGAACAATGGTTACTCCTTCCTGGTGGAGTACGATGACTGCACTGACAAATCAGGTGAGGGTTTATATCAGTACTGGAGCGTTATAAGAGGAGCGGCTGATATCAGTCACATATGATGTAATGTCTCTGGAGGTTATATCAGTACTGGAGCGTTATAAGAGGAGCGGCTGATATCAGTCACATATGATGTAATGTCTCTGGAGGTTATATCAGTACTGGAGCGTTATAAGAGGAGCGGCTGATATCAGTCACATATGATGTAATGTCTCTAGAGGTTATATCAGTGCTGGAGCGTTATAAGAGGAGCGGCTGATATCAGTCACATATGATGTAATGTCTGGAGGTTATATCAGTGCTGGAGCGTTATAAGAGGAGCGGCTGATATCAGTCACATATGATGTAATGTCTGGAGGTTATATCAGTACTGGAGCGTTATAAGAGGAGCGGGCCGATATCAGTCACATATGATGTAATGTCTCTGGAGGTTATATCAGTACTGGAGCGTTATAAGAGGAGCGGCTGATATCAGTCACATATGATGTAATGTCTCTGGAGGTTATATCAGTACTGGAGCGTTATAAGAGGAGCGGCTGATATCAGTCACATATGATGTAATGTCTCTGGAGGTTATATCAGTGCTGGAGCGTTATAAGAGGAGCGGCTGATATCAGTCACATATGATGTAATGTATCTGGAGGTTATATCAGTACTGGAGCGTTATAAGAGGAGCGGCTGATATCAGTCACATATGATGTAATGTCTGGAGGTTATATCAGTACTGGAGCGTTATAAGAGGAGCGGCTGATATCAGTCACATATGATGTAATGTCTGGAGGTTATATCAGTACTGGAGCGTTATAAGAGGAGCGGCTGATATCAGTCACATATGATGTAATGTCTCTGGAGGTTATATCAGTACTGGAGCGTTATAAGAAGAGTGGCTGATATCAGTCACATATGATGTAATGTCTCTGGAGGTTATATCAGCACTGGAGCGTTATAAGAGGAGCGGCTGATATCATTCACATACGATGTAATGTCTCTGGCGGTTATATCAGTACTGGAGCGTTATAAGAGGAGCGGCTGATATCAGTCACATATGATGTAATGTCTCTGGAGGTTATATCAGTGCTGGAGCGTTATAAGAGGAGCGGCTTGATATCAGTCACATATGTAATGTCTCTGGAGGTTATATCATTACTGGAGCGTTATAAGAGGAGCTGATATCAGTCACATATGATGTAATGTCTCTGGAGATTATATCAGTACTGGAGCGTTATAAGAGGAGCGGCTGATATCAGTAACATATGATGTAATGTCTCTGGAGGTTATATCAGTACTGGAGCGTTATAAGAGGAGCGGCTGATATCAGTCACAATATGATGTAATGTCTCTGGAGGTTATATCAGTACTGGAGCGTTATAAGAGGAGCGGCTGATATCAGTCACATATGATGTAATGTCTGGAGGTTATATCAGTACTGGAGCGTTATAAGAGGAGCGGCTGATATCAGTCACATATGATGTAATGTCTGGAGGTTATATCAGTACTGGAGCGTTATAAGAGGAGCGGCTGATATCAGTCACATATGATATAATGTCTCTGGAGGTTATATCAGTACTGGAGCGTTATAAGAGGAGCAGCTGATATCAGTCACATATGATGTAATGTCTCTGGAGGTTATATCAGTACTGGAGCGTTATAAGAGGAGCGGCTGATATCAGTCACATATGATGTAATGTCTCTGGAGGTTATATCAGTATTGGAGCGTTATAAGAGGAGAGGCTGATATCAGTCACATATGATGTAATGTCTGGAGGTTATATCAGTACTGGAGCGTTATAAGAGGAGCGGCTGATATCAGTCACATATGATGTAATGTCTGGAGGTTATATCAGTACTAGAGCGTTATAAGAGGAGCAGCTGATATCAGTCACATATGATGTAATGTCTCTGGAGGTTATATCAGTATTGGAGCGTTATAAGAGGAGGGCTGATATCAGTCACATATGATGTAATGTCTCTGGAGGTTATATCAGTACTGGAGCGTTATAAGAGGAGGGCTGATATCAGTCACATATGATGTAATGTCTCTGGAGGTTATATCAGTACTGGAGCGTTATAAGAGGAGGGCTGATATCAGTCACATATGATGTAATGTCTCTGGAGGTTATATCAGTACTGGAGCGTTATAAGAGGAGCGGCTGATATCAGTCACATATGATGTAATGTCTCTGGAGGTTATATCAGTACTGGAGCGTTATAAGAGGAGCGGCTGATATCCGATATTGAAGCGTCTCAGCACTGGAGATATCTCATATACAGTAGTTATCATGGGGGGCTGGGAGGTTCTGATGAACGCTATAGTCTCCAGCCCAGAACGTCTGATATGGGGGAGTCCCTCCGGCTGCTCAGGGAATGGACGGTTTTCCTCTTTAGAAACTTTCTTTGGTGAATGATTCTGTATTAATGACCAGGGTCTCCCGCCTCCTTCCTGATGGTCTCCATCCAGCAGATTAATTGGGGCTTTCATTGTGTCATTTTTGGTCTAATAAGCAGCTTTATTTTTGGCTGTCAGCCACTACATTCCACTTCGGATGGAAATCTGTAATGAGCTGGACCCCGGCACCTTTCATGTTGAATTCTCCTGGGGCCCGACAGGGAAAACTGTCATTAGGGAGGACTTGCATTTCGGGTGAGTGCTTATTCATGGGTCTTTCCTTGTGTCGGTGAATGGAGACCTCTGAGCCTGTGACGGAGGTGGGAAAAAGATGCTGCAAACAGCTCCTCCTATCTCAGCTTCCAGTATAGGACTTGTGTGGTGAGGGGCTGACTGAGGCTGCGTCTGAACGGAGGATGGGAGTCGTGAACATTGCATGGTCGGGATATTATGTCTCTGGGGTTAGTTAACCCCTTCTGTGCCAGGAATGTTGTGTAACACCCCCCCCCCTGTATCCTGTTACGTGGATGCAGTCGCCTCCGTATCGCAGCTTGTGGACGTCACCTCCCCGCAGCATGAAAACTGTCATCAGCGGCGCCTCGGAGATTGGGTTCACAGCATTTAAAGGTGACAGATCCTATCTGATATGATCCCTGCAGTTTTAAAGAAACTTAACCCTTTAATGTGTAGTTCTGCTGATACGTGCCTGATTGGTGGGGGTCCAGCGATCCTGCATATGGAGGGTCTGGCAGCCATGAGCGCTGCTGTGGAGGAAATCGCAGCCATTCACACGCAGCGGCCCGGATCCTCCTGACGCATTCTTCTCTCTCTGGTCACAGTGGTGAGAGGCGGGCCCCTGGAGAACCCCTACAGACTCAAACAGTTCCATTTCCATTGGGGGGCCAATAATGACTGGGGCTCGGAGCACACGGTGGACAGCAAGGTGTTCCTGCAGAGGTGAGATTCTCCGTCCTGGAAGCCGCACGCAGCGCAGAACACTGTCCGGATATAGTTCATTATACAATCTGCTCACACTTTGATTCACCTGCAGACATGGACACACATGTATATAGAGACACAGGCGCACACAGGGGGATACACAGGCAGACGTGCGTACACACACACACATGGTCTCGCACAGGGGCGTAGCTAATGGCTCATGGGCCCTGGTGCAAGAGTTCATCTTGGGCCCCCCTTCCCTCCGTGCTTTGTGTTTCTTCTTATGCAGCAGAAGGGTCTTTGGGCCCCCTCAGGCTCCTGGGCCCGGTAGCGACTGCTACCTCTGCACCCCCTATAGCTACGCCCCTGGTCTCGCGCACGCACACACATGCACACTGACAGATGCACACACGTATACGCAGGCACGGTCACACGCAGACACCTTATGTCTCTTTCTCGCTCACAATGGCTGATAACAGGACAATTCTTTGCATTCACTGTCAGTAAATATCGACTATTTCAGCTCCACCTCGTGCACTGGAACTGCTCCAAGTACCGGACCTTCGAGGAAGCTGTCATGGAGGAGAACGGCCTGGCCGTCATCGGCATATTCTTAAAGGTAATCCTCCGTCCGAGAAAGGTTATCACATTCCTCTCTGCTACATAGATAATGCAGATGTCTTCTGTGTCCACAGCTCGGCAGGCACAATGAGAAGCTGCAGAAGCTGGTGGACATATTGCCTTCTGTGCGATATAAGGTAAGGCCGACGTGTCTGACTCCTGTGTGTAATATCAATGTATACATGTCGTGGTCCCATAGACTTCGCTGCTGACTGCAGTGCATCAAGCGGCCACAAGAGGGTGCCAGTGCACTTCTCCAGGTACAGCACATGGATATGCAGAATGGAGGCGCAGCACGGATCGCCGTCCAGTGTAACGGAAACCTGATCACGTCTTAGAACGTAAAGACTTCAATTAGTGATGTCAGGGGAAAAAGCTTACCGCACGTGTGTAATTGCAGCGCTGTGAAGGCAGTACGATCTCAGACTGAAATGGCTCAAACTGATGCAATTTTTTTTTTTTTACATGATTTTATTTTCTTTTGTTCTGACGGATCTGAAGGGACAAACAACTCATGTGACCTCTCCTGTGACTCACCGCTGTCACTTTTTTCACAGGACGCTCTTACAGAGTTCAATTATTTCGACCCCTCATGCCTTCTGCCGACCTGCAGCGATTACTGGACCTACTCTGGCTCGCTGACCACGCCGCCGCTGACCGAGTCCGTGACTTGGATTATAATGAAGAAACCGATTGAAGTCGACCACAGTCAGGTGATCTGGTTACATTCCTTGTTGTGACCCAATGACCCGACCTCTGACCCCTGGAAACGTCTGCAGGAGAACGGCACCTCGTGTTCTGTCTAAGACCCTCTGTAGGAAAAGCGAACAGGAGCCTAAGAAAACTGTAAAGGGTGCAAGATAGATGTAAAGAAAAGACTGCCCAGAATGCAGATCACCAGAGCAGACACTGAACAAGCAGAGAGTGTTGGAGCATTTAGCTGTAAAGCTTTGGAATAGTGAGTGCAGCTCTGGAGTATAATACAGGATGTAACTCAGGATCAGTACAGGATAAGTAATGTATGTACACAGTGACTGCACCAGCAGAATAGTGAGTGCAGCTCTGGAGTATAATACAGGATGTAACGCAGGATCAGTACAGGATAAGTAATGTATGTACACAGTGACTGTACCAGCAGAATAGTGAGTGCAGCTCTGGAGTATAATACAGGATGTAACTCAGGATCAGTACAGGATAAGTAATGTATGTACACAGTGACTGCACCAGCAGAATAGTGAGTGCAGCTCTGGAGTATAATACAGGATGTAACTCAGGATCAGTACAGGATAGGTAATGTATGTACACAGTGACTGCACCAGCAGAATAGTGAGTGCAGCTCTGGAGTATAATACAGGATGTAACTCAGGATCAGTACAGGATAAGTAATGTATGTACACAGTGACTGCACCAGCAGAATAGTGAGTGCAGCTCTGGAGTATAATACAGGATGTAACTCAGGATCAGTACAGGATAAGTAATGTATGTACACAGTGACTGCACCAGCAGAATAGTGAGTGCAGCTCTGGAGTATAATACAGGATGTAACTCAGGATCAGGACGCAGTGACCCATCTTCTGGTGTAGATTCATCCTGTGTAGCAGTCGGGTCTATTTCATGCCGGTTCTTCTCTCTTCCAGCTGGCGGTATTTCGCAGTCTGCTCTACACTGCTGTGGGCGAGGAAGAGAAAAGCATGGTGGACAACTTCCGTCCTCTCCAGCCGCTCATGAACCGCACCGTCCATTCCTCCTTTGAACCAGCCCTAAAGATGTCTGACTTCAAAAAAACTGATGTTCAGGCCGGGTAAAGCGCGGTCCTTCCGATCGAGCTGCCGTCGCTGTCCTCACAGCCGCGTGCACTTTCTGCATTACCACAGAACAGACCTTACTCCTGATCTTCACCCTGGGATCACATTTCCGTATTTTTCTGTCTTTTCCAGGTTACACTTATCGGTTTACAGGCGCTTCAGAGCTGAGCATCGGTGCCTTTTTTTATATTCATTTGCATTTTACTAATTTTAGATTTTTTTTCTGCGGTCTTTTTTAAAAGAGAAACAACTGGTTTTAAGTGACCTTAGAATAACGAGGGGTGGCCGGGCACAGTCATGTGACCTGTGGACCTTCGGGGTGCGGGACCCTTTCATGACGGGCCGGACTCTACATGGTGCTTATACTATGTGTGACCCGTCCATCCCTGGACCATGTAGCTGCTGTGGTAGATTGTACGTTTCACCTGCGGTGGTTGGAGTATAACCCCCCTCATTGCAGTTCTGTTGTGTTGTCTTCTGACCCTGCACGTCTGGTTGTAGGAGTTGATATACCTCTGTAGAGCATGCTGGGCGTTGTAGTTAATGTTTCCCCTGAAGTGCTGTTTTCTTAAAGGGACAGTAATGTTCACCCCCATGATATGTAGTGGTTCTCACTGGTGTCGTGGCACCTCAGGTGCAGGTGACGGGTTCACTTATGGAGTCTGTTCTGTAAAATGTATCTTAATAGTGATTTATTAAAGGAATTTTTTTAACTCTAACATTCTGTCTCATTCTTCAGGAGATAAGCGGCTCAGCAGATACTTATCCCCACGGGGGAGCACTGTCCCTTTAAGTCGCTCACATTCCCACCAGGAGCGGCCTCTGATTCCCATACATAAGACAATCCAGCCATTGAGTGCCGGGCGGATTGTCCGCTCTTCCTCCCGCTTTGTGGGAAACTGGATGTTTTTCCTTTTCATGAGATGACCGAGCATCTGACAGGGCGCCGCGGCGATCTCCGAATATAGGTCGCTCCAATTAGCAGTGTCTTCAAGGGCAGAAGGGGTTAATTCCGTGCAGATGGCAGGACTAATGTAATTTCGGTGCAGCTGCTGCAGCGCCTCTTACCCTGCTGTTCTAGGATCCTGAAAGGCAAATCTTTTTGTACAGAGTCGGGTGCGTTCAGAAGCCTGAGAAAGCTGGGGGAGACCGCCATCGGAGCCGCGGCCGGAGAGGACGACTGGGGGGGCACAGAATCCAGAAATTCCTGCGATTACAATCTGTGCAGCGATTCGGTCTGATAAGCGTTTCCCACAGGATTGGCCTCAATAGGCGGCCTGTTACCGGGCACCGGCGTGGGCGCCTCGACGCAGCACCTCGTGCCAAGCTTGTTTCCTAAGTAGGAAGTGCTGTATGTGTGACCACCGAGCATACAACCCCCAGCGGACTAGGGGTGGGAGGAAGACTATGGAATATTGGGGCCAGTTATCCCCCCCCCCCCCATAATACTGCTGACTGCTCCCAATGTCTGTATAATAAGTAACCCTTACCCTACTGGTGTCTTTGAAGTTATCCATACACATACACTGCCCCCCAATGGTAGAGTCAGGCTATAGTCATGTACGTTG
Organism: Rhinella marina; assembly: GCA_900303285.1. Lineage (NCBI taxonomy): Eukaryota > Metazoa > Chordata > Amphibia > Anura > Bufonidae > Rhinella > Rhinella marina. The sequence goes on along the minus strand of ONZH01007226.1, from coordinate 162,610 downwards.
GATTGTGAGTGCACAGCGTCGTACTACTGCAGGCGGCCATAAGAGAATAGGAGACCCTGAGGACCCCGGAATGCACGGTGCGGTCCGGTTATCACTGCGGTGCCTCCTGCTTTTTTTTTTTGTGTGAATCCCCTTTAAGAGTTTGCTGCCACTTTGTAACACTTTGCCTCCGTTTACTGACAACCTTGTTTCTACTTCATCTGATACTTTGTATCTTTTCACTCCAGTCCCCGTTACGCCATGGTGTTTGCGTTTTGTGGCTTTTCGTGGCTCGCTCTGTGCTGTCCTCCTCCTGTAATGATCTGCAGATGTTTTATTATCTCAGTAACAGTTTAATGTTGCTTTTTTTTTTAAACCATTTTGAAATAAATTTTAATCTCTAACAACGTTGTGTGCGTTCTTTCTGTCACATGACTCCCGCCCCTCCCCCAGGCATTTCTGTGTCCACCTTACCTCGTGGACTTTGGCAGCCAGATGCCTTCTGCTCCGTCCCGTGGAGACTCTGGGATTATTGCTTCTGTCCATTGGGAGATCCTGTGGTTGGAAGCTGCCGGGGGCTTTCTCACACTGTGGGGGCTTTGAAGTGGTCGCCCACATTCCCTCCAACACAGACTAACATTATCCCAGCTCTACATGATGTAGCGGTCAGCTGCGTCTCTATATATGCCCCCATTGTCTGATAGGTGGGACCCGCACCTACAACGAGAACAGAGCAGGGAAATTAGCACTGGCTCGGCTACACGGCGACAGGCGTCGCCGCCAGGATCGCTGAGTAGCGGGGATCCCATAGAAATGAACGGGATCGCCACCGCAGTTGCAAGAAATCCAACATGGCTGAACTTCTTCCAACTGCCGCGGCGATCCTGTTCATTTACATGGGATCTCTGCTACCCAGAAATCCTGGCCACGACAGGTGTCGCCATATAGCCCTAGCCTTATGGACCAGGCAATGCTGCAGATGAGACGCTTTTCTTACTAAATGACCCCATATATCTCTTTATGGAGAGGGCCTGCTCGGCATGAGGAGCCTTATGGACCAGGCAGTGCTGCAGATGAGACGCTGGCTTACTTATTACCCTGTCTGAAAGGCTGAGCATTGACTTATGGGATGGCGACCCTGCATCTGGTGGCGTCCAAGCTCGCGGAGAATGATCTTCAGCTGAAGAAATTGATCAGCTGAACTGATCTTCGCCCTACAGAAAGAACATGGCTGCCTGACGGATTACGGTGCGGCTGTCGGTGTCATAATTCCATGGCATAAAACGCCGAGTGAATGGCCCCAAAAGGAGTCTTCAGCACAGATGTGAACAGACACTTACATGTTTTTTCTCCGCTGATTTCTGCACCAGCAGAGGGGAGCAGATCTACTAAATCTCATGTGCACCTCACGTATTTTTTTTTTGCAGGAACTGACCCGTCATGCAGGTTATGGAATTCGGAGCAGGGCATTACGCACTACGTGGACACGGACCAAACGCGCTCATTGAAGTATATGAAAATCACGGACACAGCAAAGATACATCCTTGTTGTGTCTGGTTTTCACTACAGACTGATAGGAGACGTCCGCGGAATACAGATGACACATGGACCATAGGCCTCATTCACACGGTCAGTATTTGTAAGCCAAAAGTATTTCTATGACACCTTGTCTCTGTCCCACTCCTGGTTTTGGCTTACAAATACTGATCAAATACTGACCGTGTGAAAGACGCCTTCATCTGGTTTCTCAGGGCCTGGCGGTACCACACAATCCACAGCTACAAGCTCAGTCAGGATTCATTCATATACAACAGATTTTGCTTCTGAAAATTTGTTCTATTGATTTCGGTGGTTCGTGCAGAAATCCTCGTGCTGCCAAAACCACTATTCAGATGAATGGAACTGCAAGGAGCACTATGGTTTTTTTTTATCAAATTGGTGTAAAGTAGAACTGGCCTAGTTGCCCATAGCAACCAATCAGATTTCCCCTTTCATTTCTCAGATCTCCTTTGTAAAATGAGAGGAGGAATCTGATTGGCTGCGTGGGCGACTGAGTCGGTTCTACTTTACACCAGTTTGATAACCCCCCCCCCCTGTTTTCCACTTACAATAACTCAGCATTGCACTGGGGCTGATGTCCTGCTGCCGCCGGCATGGCCTCAGGACCCCTCTGCCCGGTGCTCCTCCCTGCAGCCCTCGGGCTCTGGCTGCTATAAGGTAAGACTTCGGCATGGAGCCTCTTCAGAGATGGAGGAATTGTATTACATGCAGTTATAAGCCGTGCGCAGGCCTGTACCGCTCACTGCCAGCAGGTGGCGCCCCCTACACCGCAGAAAGGACCCACTTCTGACATGCTTCATGCATTCCCCATGTAATACCGGGGGGGGTGGTGACCAGTTGGGGGTGTGTCCCTGCACAGTCTGACAATGGCAGCGCTGATTGGTTAGAGTGAGTCTGGGCAGGGTCACACCCCCAACTGGTTACCGCCCCTCTGTACCCTTACTGGAGGCTAATAGCAATTCATTCATAACTTCTAGTAGGAATAATAGAGGAATGGCACAACATAGAGCCATAAGAATAGATGCTCCAGAATTGTTATTACATGGGAAATGTAGGAAGCTATTAAACCAGGCATCAGGAGCGGGGGGAGGGCGTCTTTAAGGTAGTGCTATTTCTACAAGGCTCCCCATATAATCAGTGCCCCCCCAAAGCGCTAGATTATTAACCCCTGATGTGCCATAGGAGGAGCCACATACCTCAGCTTGTGGACAGGTGTTTACTACAGGGCGGTATTCCTCATCAGATAATCTTGCAGCGTGCGCCACTTTGGTCCCACTTTTATACAAGACTCACCCATTCATACACGTCGCCATCTGCATGCCGTCCGTCTGTCACAATGCTAGAAGCAGGTATGATGCGATGGCCTCCTGAAGCTGTACGGACAGAGGACACTTGTGTGAATGAGCCCCAACAGCCCTCCTAGAAATATATACATGTATACATTATGTGATATCTGGATGCTAACAGTGGGGGAGGGGGTCCTGCACAGACTGACACTATGCAGTCAGGACCACAAGGAGCATGTCATTTATTTATACATTTCCAGGAGGAATTAGAAAGGAACACACAACCTCAGATTAAAAATAAAAAAAAGATGCTCTACAATTTCTATTTCATGGAAAATACAGGTATTTAGTAAATATTCCAGATCCCGGGGGTCCTCTGTAGTACACACTGTCAGGTGTTATCCCGGGGGTCCCCTGTAGTACACACTGTCAGGTGTTATCCCGGGGGTCCCCTGTAGTACACACTGTCAGGTGTTATCCCGGGGGTCCCCTGTAGTACACACTGTCAGGTATTATCCCAGGGTCCTCTGTAGTACACACTGTCAGGTATTATCCCGGGGGTCCTCTGTAGTACACTGTCAGGTGTTATCCCAGGGTCCTCTGTAGTACACACTGTCAGGTGTTATCCCAGGGGTCCCCTGTAGTACACACTGTCAGGTGTTATCCCGGGGGTCCCCTGTAGTACACACTGTCAGGTATTATCCCGGGGGTCCCCTGTAGTACACACTGTCAGGTGTTATCCCAGGGGTCTCTGTAGTACACACTGTCAGGTGTTATCCCGGGGGTCCCCTGTAGTACACACTGTCAGGTGTTATCCGAGGGTCCTCTGTAGTACACACTGTCAGGTGTTATCCCAGGGGTCCTCTGTAGTACACACTGTCAGATGTTATCCCGGGGGTCCCCTGTAGTACACACTGTCAGGTGTTGTCCCGGGGGTCCCCTGTAGTACACTGTCAGGTGTTATCCCAGGGTCCTCTGTAGTACACACTGTCAGGTGTTATCCCGGGGGTCCTCTGTAGTACACACTGTCAGATGTTATCCCGGGGTCCCCTGTAGTACACACTGTCAGGTGTTATCCCGGGGGTCCTCTGTAGTACACACTGTCAGGTATTATCCCGGGGGTCCTCTGTAGTACACACTGTCAGGTATTATCCCGGGGGTCCTGTAGTACACACTGTCAGGTGTTATCCCAGGGTCCTCTGTAGTACACACTGTCAGGTGTTATCCCGGGGGTCCTCTGTAGTACACACTGTCAGGTATTATCCCGGGGGTCCCCTGTAGTACACACCAGGGGTGGACTGGGAACTTAAAGTGGCCCTGGAAAAAATACTAAAAGTGGCCCCATTTTGTAGTCCAGTCCAAATTGATGAAAGGCAGGGCCAACAATAACATATTGTGGCACATTATACCACCCCAACAGAGCCAAATACCACAGTCCATCACAAAATACAGCCCCAAAAACTTCCAGTGGCCAGCCATAAGAAAGGCTTGGGTGGCCCCCTGGGCAGTGGCCCACAGGGAAATTTCCCTGTAAGGTCTATGGCCAATCCGCCCCTGGTACACACTGTCAGGTGTTATCCCGGGGGTCCCCTGTAGTACACACTGTCAGGTGTTATCCCGGGGGTCCCCTGTAGTACACACTGTCAGGTGTTATCCCGGGGGTCCCCTGTAGTACACACTGTCAGGTGTTATCCCGGGGTCCCCTGTAGTACACACTGTCAGGTGTTATCCCGGGGGTCCCCTGTAGTACACACTGTCAGGTGTTATCCCGGGGGTCCCCTGTAGTACACACTGTCAGGTGTTATCCCGGGGGTCCCCTGTAGTACACACTGTCAGGTGTTATCCCGGGGGTCCCCTGTAGTACACACTGTCAGGTGTTATCCCGGGGTCCCCTGTAGTACACAGTCAGCTGCACCTACAGCTCTGGGGGCGCAGTGAGGAGGTGCAGTTTCGCGCTCGGCCGGCAGGGGGCCCCCCCGCTCCTCATCTCTGTTGCATCACCATCAGTATTTCTCGTGACGTCTGGAGGAGCCGCGGATAAAACAGGAGGCGGCGGGAGCGGAGGCTGAGAAAGAGCGAACACCGGGGCAGAGCACACCGGGACACAGCACCCAGGGAGAACCGCGGGGAACACGTGGAGGGAGGAGAGGGCACCCACTCACGTGGTGTCAGCACCAGAGACAAGGGCACCCAGCACCCAGTGAGGGTCCAGCACCAGAGAGAGGGGCACCCACTCACGTGGAGTCAGCACCAGAGACAGGGGCACCCAGCGAGAGTCCAGCACCAGAGAGAGGGGCACCCACTGAGGATACATCACACTGAGGGGCCCCCAGCTCCTATATCGTCACACAGAGGGGCCCCACAGCCGTTGGAGCCCGCAGTAGAGCCGGGCAGGTCGGCACCTCAGGGGGCCATGTCGGGGGGCAGCTTGAAGCGCCGGCAGTCGGGGTCCCCGGGGCCCCAGGAGGAGGAGGCCAGTGAGAAGATGCTCCGGGAGAACGGGGCGGCGGGGGAGCCGGAGGCGGTAGAGCTGAAGCGCTCCATCACCCTGGTGAACGGCGTGGCCATCATCGTGGGCACCATCATCGGCTCCGGCATCTTTGTCACCCCGACCGGCGTGCTGAGGGAGGCGGGCTCCCCCGGGCTGTCGCTCTTGGTATGGGCCGTGTGCGGCCTCTTCTCCATTGTGGGCGCTCTGTGCTATGCCGAGCTGGGCACTACCATCTCCAAGTCCGGGGGGGACTATGCCTATGTGCTGGAGGTATACGGGCCGCTGCCCGCCTTCCTGAAGCTCTGGGTGGAGCTGCTCATCATCCGCCCGTCCTCGCAGTACATCGTGGCCCTGGTGTTCGCCACCTACCTACTCAAGCCGCTCTTCCCCACCTGCCCGGTGCCCGACGACGCTGCCAAGCTGGTGGCCTGCCTGTGCGTGTGTAAGTACCGGCCGGGAAACAATGTCTCACCTAGAGATGTCTAGATACAGTGTATTACATAGAGCTGGGTACCATACAACTGTATAGATACTGTGTAACCTAGAACTGTATACAAAGTATCACCTAGAGATGTCTAGATACAATGTATTACATAGACCTGGGTACCATACAACTGTATAGATACTGTGTAACCTAGAACTGTATACAAAGTATCACCTAGAGATGTCTAGATACAATGTATTACATAGAGCTGGGTACCATACAACTGTATAGATACAACGTATCACATAGACCTGTATAGATACAATGTCTCACCTAGAGATGTCTAGATACAGTGTATTACATAGAGCTGGGTACCATACAACTGTATAGATACTGTGTAACCTAGAACTGTATACAAAGTATCACCTAGAGATGTATAGATACAGTGTATTACATAGAGCTGGGTACCATACAACTGTATAGATACAATGTATCACCTAGAGATGTATAGATACAATGTATTACATAGAGCTGGGTACCATACAACTGTATAGATACAACCTATCACATAGACCTGTATAGATACAATGTATCATATAGAGATGTATAAATACAATGTATTACATAGAGATGTATAGATACAATGTATCAGAAAGAGATTTATAGATACTCTGTAACATAGAAATATATGGATACAATGCATCAAAAAGAGATGTGTAGATACTGTATAACAGAACTGTATAGATACAATGTATCACAGATGTATAAATGCTGTGTAGCATAGAACTGTATAGATACAATGTAACAGAACTGTGTATACCACCTATAGTTACATAGTATCTATACAGCTGTGTTACATTGTATCACTGTATAGACCACCTTTACACATACACCTGTATTGACCATCTGTAGACACCTTTTAACCAGCAGAGCCGTATATATTCTCTAGAGATACAATGTAACACCTAGAATTGTACAGAACTCCGATACATACAATGTAGCGCCTTTATTTCCCATAGCGACCAGTCAGAGTTCAGCCTCCACTTGTCCGGGGCAGGTTAAGGTGGATTTAGACGTAGCAGTAATCGAGCAGCGAATGCTCGTCCATCTAAACGATGAATGATCCTGTCCTTCCTGCAGGCACACCAACTGAGCTTCAGAACGTAGACCCGAAGTTGATTCATTCAAACACTTTGTTTTTAATGCTGTTTCCGTACTGCCTTGTATTGTCTCCGTGTGGGAAAACGTCGTATCGTCTGAAGTCACACGAGACCTCGGGAATTACTCCGGTATTCGTTTTTGCATCTTTAAAAACATTTTAAAATAGGAATCTGAAGCGGGTTCTGGTACCGAGGTCCCCGCTAGTACCACAGCCTAGTTCAGACTGCCTGTTTCCATGGTTACAGACCACCCTGCAATCCATCAGCGGTGGTTGTGCTTGCACACTATAGGAAAAAGTGCCGGCGTCTCTGGTGGCGGGGACCGTGGGAGCGCACATAGTTCTGGTGCCTTTTCATATGATGTGGAAGCATGACCACTTCTGATGGATTGCAGGGTGGTCGTAACCATGGAAACGAGCAGTGTATAATGTGATAGAAAAGTGAATCCAGCAAAGGAAGCAATATGGAGAATCCCAATACATTAGTAAGAGCCTGTTATTAACTACTTCTACATGATAAATGCTGAAGGGACACAGCCCCTTCAAGATATTTGGTTTTGATGATGTTCTTCAGACTTTCTGGATTTTTGGAGACCAGTTCGGAGGACTTTCACTGTATTACAGGATACCAGTTTCCGGTTTTGTTGGTACATAGTCATGGTGCAGCCTCCGCCCGGCCTCGCAGCAGGGCTTGCATCATATCACCCGGCCTGTTACTCCAGCACGTGGTGCTTAGTTGAGGCCCCGCCTCCCATTCATTCCGTCCAGGAGGCTCCTCCCCTTCCCTCCAGTCCTCGCTGTCACTCCAGCATTACATCAGCTTCTAAACTACACGGCGTTACTACCCAAACAGGTTGAGGCCGGGGGCGGAGGCTCCGTTTCTACGCAGCGTGTGTCACCCGGCTCCACAGGACGCGCCCTCTTCCTATTGATAAAGGCTTCCTAAACAGCGGGGCCCCTATGGCAATCCCTCCGCTGGTCACAATCTGCTTTAAAGGGCAAATCCAGGCAAACTGCACTTCTACATGAGGCACTGATTAACCCCTTAACGACCAGTCCCTGTTCGGGAGACTAAGGCTGGTCGTGTATCTTTAAGGGGGGTTATAACAGAGTCTCCCTAATGTGGGGCTACGTTCAGACCTGAAGCTCCTATGGTTCACACTTTGGATCAGCCACTTGTTGAGGGCGTCCGGTAATCGGGAGATCCGTTATAAGACCTGCTCTTCTTCTAGAAAATCCCCTATACTTTGCCGCTCATGGGATTACTGATCCTATATACGAGCTAAGCCGGCCGCGGACGTGATACGTCTTAAGGCGTCTGATATTGATACAGCCTCATATGACCAAGGCGATAGGATGAGAAATCGCTGTTAAATTGTGGTTGTCACTTCCATTGTTTTCTATGGTATGAGAAGTCCGGAGCGACCCATCAACTTATTCCCTTTGATTCCAGAGTTAGAAATAAGTTTAAAGAGGCATAATGGGGGGCCATACCAAATGGGGCATCCACCTCTAATGCCGCAGCCTGTCCTTATAGACACCCGCTTCAAAATGCGTGGGGATCAGACTGCTGGGACCCCGGTAATCCTGAGAATGAAGAGTCAATGCTGTCCGGGGATCTGCACAGCGCCCCATCACCTGCTGCATCATTCTGGGGGTCCCGTCCATTGTCGGAGCTGCGGTTATAATTCAGCCATGATCCCAGTGTACACAGAGGACTGTCTGCGTGGGTGCTGTGTACAGTAGACGGCGGTGGGTGGGGGGGATGTTTAACGTTATTGTAACCTTCAACGAGGAGCGAGTTCTGCCGGGAGCTCGAGGGCGAATTGTCAGTGATAACAGAGGCCGCCGAGCGGGTCCTGTGACGATGAAAAACACTGACAGCTTGGAACAGCGGGGGGCGGCTACGGAGGGAGGGGGCCGAGGACCGCCAGGTATAAGGGGCTTATTAGACGGGCGGAGTGTCAATCAACATGGTATATAAAGAGTTCATCCGGTTATATCAAGTTATCCCCTGTCGCCATTAGTTGGGGGGGGGGGTCTGATTGCTGGGACCCCCACCTCAAACACATGGAGCGGCTGGTCCAGTATGTGCACACCTTTAATTGTGCATGGGACTGCTGGAAATAACCGCCGCCTGTACTCTGGTACTGAACGGCACAGATCCAAACCCCCCCCATTCTCATGATCATTGAGGGTTACAGTAGTCGGACCCCCACCAATCAGACGCCCCCGATCCTGTGGATAAGTCACCTTGGCACAGAGAAACTCCCTGCAGTTTTATAACATACTTTGTGCCATCTCTTTACCATTTTCAAGATCTCTGCTTGCTGTCAGCCTTATTGCCACCTCAGGGGGCCGTCTATCATGTCAGTATATCATGGCATGCTGGGGCGTGTAGTTCCACAATGAATGGAGACCCACAGGGTGATGAGATTACATAAGGCCCTGGTCCCTTTAAATGCGTTGCAGGAAAGGGTTAATATCCGCCTCCAGCAGTGTAGTCCACGTGTTTGGCCTGGCTCCGCGTCGCTTCCTGCGTGTTCAGGTTTCCATGTGACGTGTGAAGGCTTACCCTTACTGCTCGCTGCTGTTCAGGTTGTCTGTATTATGTCTCCTAGGAAGGAGAGCGTCAGCAGGAGGGTTAAATGGCAGGGAGCGGCCGCGGTGGACGCTGCACCAGTACCAGGAGCTCCATTGTGGGGCTCAGCCCCTTCCCCTTTAAATCTTCAGAATGTTGGGTCCCGTTCACTGTTTACATAGGCAGAGCGGCTCGTTCCATTCACTTATTGGGGAGGGACCTTGCATATTTTGTCTGTTTCTTCCTGGTGTCAAGGTCTCGCTGCGTCTTCAGGAACGCGGCGGTATTTCCTGGACTTCACCTCAGAGCATTCTTTCTTTATACAAATTCCTTGAGGTGTTCTTGATGAAGCGTCTAGTAGTTGGGGGGAGGGGATCTGGCGGCTCCGATTATATCACCTTATTCTCCACGGCGTATTTACTTGTGTTAAGGCTCATTCACTTCTAGGAGGCTGCAAAAAAACGGAAATGATGTGTGCAATCCGTGTACGTATGTCTGCACGGCTGTGCCCCAAAATCAACGTGTCCTATTACTGTCTGCATTACGGATAGGACTGTCCTATGAGGGGCCGCTCCGTTCTGACTGCACGGGCGGCCTGAGCTCTTAGTCTAAGGCCACATTCACACAGCAATAAATACGGACACGCTCAGTTTTTTATGGCTGTTTTTCGACCATTTTTGCATCCGTTTTCTGTCTTTCACAGTTATTAAAAAGGATGAATTAAATTGTTCTTTTATTTTTTAATTCCCAACCCGTCTGCGGAGCCCCGGACATCACACCACGGTGCCCCCTGAATTATTAGTGCCCACCTCATCCACTTACCAGGGGCCCCATAATCCACATCATAATGGGCGCGTCGGGTCCTGATGCCTGCAGCGAGGCGGGGGTGTCCCCGCACATTCCAGTGGATGAGGTGGGTGGGTTTTTTTAACCCCTGAATAACAATTCGATCAGCGCACTTCTGTCCAAACAGCAGGTAATATAAAATAGAATCGAAAAATAGAAGGATCAAGCATGTTTTCATCCCTTGAGGAGCCGAGTATGCATGTGTACGGTTAGAGGTCCAGGATTAGTAGAACATGGCTGCTTTCTTCCACAAACAGCGCCACACCGGTCTACAGGCCGTGTCTGGTATTGCCGCTGGGCTCCATTGAAGTGAAAGGAGCTGAGCTGTAATACCACATACCTCCTGCGGACAGGGGTGGTGCTGTTCTGGATGAGGACACGTCTTCTAAGCAGGAGATACAAGTCGTGCTTTACAGAACTGGAGGCGTCTGAGCTTCTTATTTACACAAGGAGCAGTGAAATCTGAGGCTTGATTAATCCAGGATGCAGGATCTGAACTGAAGCCGAAGCCCCGGATAGCCGGGCAAACCGGTATTTATATGACGACTTCTCTGGAAACACCGCGGTCCGAGTAACCGCTCATGCAGGACAGGCACCCCATTCTAGTCTCCATATGGTAAGGACACCGCCTATCACTGCACCGACATTCCGCTAAACTGCCATAGAGCTGAACAAGCAGAACTGCAGTATAAAGCATGGAGAAACAGAAGGCTGAAGGCAGAATAAATTAGACAATGCAGCTGTGTTAGATCGTAGCTGGAGCACAGTGGCAGTGTAAAGCATGGGGAAGAACAGAATTAGAGCTGCGGGGGGAGTGGATAATGTATAGCTTTTAACCCCTTCCCCCATTTGGTATAGGCTTGAATATAATCCACAAAATACTTGGGAAAGAGGGGTAAGACTCGGGTAAGATGGTGCAGCGTGGGCCCAGGTGACCCTGTATCCAGTAGTGAAGGGCAATGACGCCCCCCTCAGGCAGGACAGGATGGCACTGGGCACTGGGGTTAAGTGGGTGCAGGGGCGTCGCCTGCCTGTTTCCCATGGTGCCTGGCCCGTTCTGAGCACCCCTTACTAATTGCTGGCGATGTCCAGCTCTGTACCTGCCAGAGAACACAATCAGACCTTTGTCCTGGTCACATTGAACAGATCGCCCCACGGCACGACGGCGGGAGAAAACTGGGGGCCTTGTGCGGGCGCGCCGGAGAGCGCCGTTATTAGCGGGTCTACAAGAGCCCAGGCTGGGAGGGGGATTTCGGAGCATCTGATGCCAGGATCTCGCAGCGGTGCTGGACAATTTTTTAGATTTTTATTTTTTTTCTTGTGAGCTGATTAACAAAGTCTCTGCCGGGTCCAGATTTAGAAAACTCAGGCTGTAATCCAGAACGATTAACTATTTCACAGCCCATGTTCTCAGGGGTCAAAACTAAGTGTGTGCCTGGACTATCAGATGCCGGATTCAGAGAGATTGTGTCAGTCCACACATGACTTTTCCGTTACACGTTATGTAACACCCGGATGCAGGAACACGTCAGATTCCTCTGTGATACATTGTTTCCAGCACAGCCCCTCTCAGAACATGCAGCAGATTATTACCGTCTTCCTGAGAACTTCCCGCTAAGTCTTACGTCAGTCACTTCTGTTCCGATGCTGATTCTTGTCTTCTTTATTTCAGTGCTGCTGACCGCGATTAACTGCTACAGCGTGAAAGCCGCCACCAGGGTACAAGATGCATTCGCTGCCGCAAAACTGCTCGCCCTGTGTATGATAATCATCCTGGGATTCGTGCAGCTGGGCAGAGGTGAGCGGGTTCTTATTGGGAGTTTATCAGGCAGTTCCACTAACCCCGTCATCCATCTGGTTATAGGTCAAGGGTAAAGAGCAGGAATACCCGGGTCAATGAGCAGGAGATCTGCAGCGCGCTCCGCGGGGATTTGCTGCGGTTTTTATGCCTCCGCTACATGTGCAGTTTCCTTTACACTTATACTGTAAATCTTTTATTTATATCAATTATAAAACATTACAATATTAATATTAAAAGAAACAACGTAACACATCAACTAACGAGAGGTTCACGTAACTTAGTGCATGAGATAAACAGCAGGTTTTTATATACCGTAAAAGAGACAACGGACTAAGACACCTGCAAAGAAGACCCCCTCCGCAGGAGAGAGGCCCTACCTGCACCCAGCCTCTCATACTCCAGAGAGCGCACCTTCACCAGGTCACCCTCAGGGTTCCTTACCATCTCATCCACCGGGAGGTTTTTCTGCTGCGTCATGTGTAGTACCTGACCACTGAGGTGACTAGAAATAAAGTGCAGCGGTCCCAGCCTCCCAGGTGTCTGAATGACCCATAGGCCCTTTCTGCATAAGAGAGGCCAGCCAGCCGATGGAGGCAGCCACCCTGTTGTAAACTTCTGTATTAAAGGGACAATGAAGCAAGAAGTGGTCCATGCTTTCCAGCGGGCCGCCACGGTCCTACCGCGGACACCCCCTGTCCTCAGAGCTCCTACACTTCAGATTGTGCCTCACATACAATTTCCCCTGGAAGCAGCACCAAAACTTCAAGGAGATCCTGGTAGAATTCAAAAGCCGCAACGGAACCCCCAGATCCTGACTTGGGCAGTCCCTGAGGGCCAGAGGTTTCTGGAAATAGGTGAACAGAACCCTTTGGTCAAAGAGTTTCCTTGGCAGAGTCCTGATCTCCCACATTTCCAGACCCCACCGGCCGAATCACCTTCAGAACCGGGGTAACATAAGCCGGAAGATGCCCATGTGGTGTGCAGAGATCCTTCACTTGCCCTCCTGTCTCCCATTACTGGAAGAAAGACCAAAACCATCCCTGACAGGAGACTACCCACAGAGGAGCCCTCTATTTCCAGAGGTTAATCTTAATAAAGGTGTTCACCAGGAACACCACCAGGTTGACCATGTCCAACCCTCCTAGTCTCCTCATGTGGTAACTAACCTCCCTCTTTACAAGGTTCAGTCTATTCCCCCATAACAGTTGGAAGAACAGACTGTAGACCCGAGTCCAGAGAGGCTCCTGCAAGACGCACCCCCTGCCCAGATATATCACCAAAGGGATCAGGTAGGTTTTGATAATGTTCACACTTTCCCTGAGGGTCAAAGACCTCCCCTTCCACTGGTCCACCTTCTGTGTGGCCTGCTTTCCCAGTTTTGTTTGGGGTAGTCCCTCTGGCCAAATTCAATGCTGAGTACATGAGCAGAGTCTGGAGGCCCTGAAAGGCTGTCTGGAAGATCAAACCCAAGATCTCCCCCTTCCAGCCAGAGACTCACACTTCTCCTGAATAAGGATCTACCTCTGACATCACCCACTCTGCTTCCCCTTCCAAAGACCCAGTGACATCATCGGCATACACTACCACCCTCATTGCGGCCTCCGGCACTGCCAAGTCCATCCCAAGCTCCACAAATGGCCCACGATCAACCAAAATCAAAAAAATGGGTTAATCACAAATATGTACAAGAGCGTTATCAAAGAACACGTCTGGTGAACAGACCCCACCTCGGAAGAGCGGCCAATCCAACCGATCACAAGTGGAAAACTCTCAGTCCCTGCGTATAAAATCTTCAGCCAATCTACAAACCCCCCGGCAGGCCATATGTCAGAAGAACGGACCAAAGGCACTAGTGGTTAACCACAACAAACACTTTTGTCTGATCCAAGGACAGCAAGTACCCCTTCCAGTGACGTGACCTGCTCCACCGCCTCCCGGACACCAAGCACAGCACTAAACGTACTGCGGCCTGGAGCAGAGCAATGCTGGGCATCTCCATCTAGATCCCTCTTCCCCAAGAGGTATGAGTAGAAGGATCCGACGACCTCCAGGATCTGTATCTTCTCAGGGATCCTGTACCATCCAGCAGTCCTGTGACCACTTTACTACTTACTGACACCTTGTTATTCCTGTAAGGGTCGGCCAGCGGGAATTTCCATAATCCCTCTCAAAAACCAAAGATGCGTGTCTATCGTACTGACACCTCCTAAGCATATTCATGTAGATACCTCCAGAGAAAACAAGACAAGTGCCCCCCGCACTGGAGGTGCTCACTGGTGGTTGTTAACCAGCAGCTCTGAAGCCGTGTGGATCTGACCCTGCATGTCCATATATACAGTACAGTCTCTGCAGGACCAGCGGTGATCATGTTGTTTCTGAGCAGTGATTAGTTCTGCAGGAATTATAACTGATTGCGCAGTGGTTGGCTAGCACGTGTCTCGTCTTTCCCCGCTGCGTTACAACTTTATATTCCCTCCTCGGCCAGCCGCCATCACAAGAGCTGAACACCTCGACAGGAATTAATATGAGAAGGCCGCTGCTTGCCTCATCAGAAAATCTCACCCTAAGAGGATTACCTCCAAATCCCACTCGTTCTGCATGGCTTTGTACCTAAAGCAACCTGTCTTCTGTCTGCCCGGGCCTTGTGCTCGCTGCTCAGACTGAAGGTTTATCTAATTAGTTCACGCCTGGCGTCGCCTCCCTCTGTGCTGCTTATATTATACTCTAGTTACAGCTAGAGCTTCAGCAGAATAGTGACTGCAGCTTTGGCTGTGACTGGAGTATAAGGCATGTGGCATCTGTTAGCAAAGTGGCTGAAAATGATATGTCGGTTCACGTATGACAGTAATCAGATCATTCCTCCCTATGGGTGGCAGCCGTTTTCAGGGATGCACGGTGTACGCCTCCCTGCTGAGATGTGCAGAACTAGGTCACAGAGCTGGAGAGCTCGTCTCGGGACTCGTAGATTTGACTTGCAAACCTCTTAGTGGCTGAAGCTTTGAGAAATTTGCATTTTATGTTTGGGGAAAAAGAGGCGACAGAAACAAGTTTATATTAGATGGAAAGCAGCCAAGGACGCTCTGGCCACGCGGAGAAGGTTATGGGAGGATACAGCCTTGTTAATGAGCCTCCACCTCTGAAAAATCTGATTAATAGAGCATCGCATGGGGTTAGGGTGACGGCTCAGAAGTGACAGCCTGTTTGTTACAATAGATACAATGTCAGGTCTTTAGACCAAATCGACACTTTGAGGACAGAAAAATGACTTGATAAGACCTTTCTCTTGGTGCCTTATTATTCAGATTTTCTTGAACTGCATTAGTATAAGCCTGTGTGACTGACTGCCATCTCACTAGAAAGTCAGAGAATCGAATATCTGCAGTGAGCGGGCAGCATGCGGAGGTCCTCCAGCCGTGTCAGGACTAGAACTCCCAGCCTACAGCTTTTAGTGCTTGGAACCACTGGAGAGCCTCAGATGGGTGACCAGTGTAGTATATAGTGAGTATATAGTGAGTATATATTCTGCATCTTTGCAGTATTTCACTGTAGTCCCATTTCATTGCTGACCCCCCCAAGATGTGGATGTTTGTAGAGATACTTTTGGGTGTGTCCTTACTGAAATGCATGATACATTGTGACAGCTCCATACATTGTGGGGGCGGCTCGGCAGGCTGACAGACAGCGTGTTAGCGGGAAAGATAAGGAACCAGAAATACCAGAGAACGTCTCTGTACACACCACAGAATATTACTAGGCGCAGAAGTAAAATGTCGAGGACGTTGGGTCCTCCTTTATCCGGTGCACTGTATGGTTACGTGATAACTGCTCCCTCCGTCCTCCGCTCACCCGGGACACCATGATTATGCAGGATCAGGTCATGCAGCTTATCTGGTGCCCACATGTTCTATATTAGAAGGAAATAACGTATCCTCCCCTCAAAATGTTCAACAGAAAACTGGGGTGAATGGAGATAAATGTGCCAGACAGAAAAGTGACGAAAAAGGAGGAAAAGTTAAGTTATGTCACAAAACATGATGTGCGACATAATATCCAATCTCCATCAATATTGTGATAAAGCCCCTCCCCCAAAGATAATATAGAATTATTAATAAAGATCTTCCTCTGGCTCCAAACATCTTAAAGGGGTTTTCTAGGCTTTCAATATTGAAGACCTGTCCCCGGGAGACCAGGGAACAACATGACCTCAATTGTTGAGTGTCGAAAGGGCAATGATCGGGCAGATTATCAGGAACGCTGCAGCCGACCTCCCAAGAGCGAAACATTTGTTCATTGGGTTAGACTGCTGCAGGCACCTAAATGATCATTTAGTGGTGGAGTCTAAACAGCGATCGCTGCCCGGACACCACGAATCTGTACGAGGACGAACGACAGCAATAGAGACTGCTCGCCCTCATACTGTGGAGGAGATCGCTGCATATAAACACCTCCTTCCAGACAACTGGCTGCTCCTCGGCTCATGTAAACCCATCTTTAGTTTAGGACAAACCTTCCTCCAGGTCCTCGGTGTATCTGAAAACAATAGCCATTGTGTGACTGATGACAGTTACATAATTACATAGTTAATATGGTTGAATAAAGACATAAGTTCATCAAGTTCAACCAAGGGATCGGAGGGGGCGCAGATTTTTAGAGTGTCTGCACGAGCATAGATGATTACATTTGTACAGTATGTCTATGACAGAATGTGGTTTGTGTCTGATTGTACGGACGCCTTTGCACACAGAACCCTCTTTTATTCTGCCCTTATTGCCATGTCATTATATGATATAATCCTTGTGCCCCCGGCCTCGGCTGTTACTTGGTATTTTGCCTGCTGGATGCTGCAGTCAGCTGCTTCAGCTCCGCACCCGGGACTGTCAGGCGGCTGCAGCTGTTGCTGGATTGTTCCCGTCCCACGCTGTCATGTGTTTTACATGTGGATCTCTATAAGCCCCGTTCACACTCATAGTGGAATCCTGACATTTTCTGGAGTTTACCCGGAGGGACGGTATCTGTGAACGCACACATCCGCAATATCTGTCCCGTACTTCACCCAGAGGCCTAGTACTAATTCCGGGTTATGTCCGAGCGAGCGCACGTGTGAAAACAGCAGTAAACGTTCCAGATAATGATAGTGGCCATGACTAACGTTCCTGCCCCTCGCCTAGACACCTAGAACATTTCCTCTATGTGAGAACGCACCCTACATGTGTGAATGGCGAGCTCTGGTAAATCTCCGGACCTGATGATCCGGAAATATTCCAGAGTTTAGGTGTGAAAACAGTTTATGCAAGTCACAGTTAGCGCCAGCCTGTAGCCAGGGGTATGGCGGATATTAATGGGGGGGGGCTTTCCGTTTAATGATAAAGACTCAGCAGGAGCCGCAGTTTTCGTCGGTCTATGCTCTGCAGCGTCTGTGGTTCTGATAAAGATAAGTGACAACCAATATGACATCAGTCCAGTTCCCAGAGGAGTTGTCACTTCTGATCAGGCTCATTGTATAGGGATCCTTTAATCAGATTGTGATACATTGTTACATCTTCCTTATTATTGATACTTATAATCCATATCTTTCTTGCAGGAGACGTCAGTAACCTGAGCCCAGACCATGCCTTCGATAACACGAGTCGGGACGTTGGCCAGTGGGTCCTGGCGTTATACAGCGGACTTTTTGCTTATGGGGGATGGTAGGTAGACAGTAACTTACAGGCCACAGCAGCGAATCCAGGATGAGTGCGGCCTGATCTTGTAGCGGTGGCTCCTTGCTGATGGTTTCCTTTTTTTCCCTTGCTGCAGGAATTACTTGAACTTTGTGACAGAAGAAATGATAGAACCTTACAAGTAAGTGACCGGACGGCTCTGCCAGATCTGACGTAAAGGGACGATACATTATACATTTACCCTTTAGTATTTGTATTATCTGTAAATCAAATACTCCTTAAAGGGTTTCTGTCACCAGTTTTGGGCATATAAAAACAGGATGACATTTGCAATGTGCAAATGTCACCTGATGCCCAAACTGGTGATCATTTTTTTACTGGTGCCCCCGTTTTTGAAATAAATCATCTTTTGTTGTATGCAAATGAAGCTTACTAGGTGCAAGGGGCGGTTACCTCGCACCTAGTAAGCTCCGTTTGCCCACCCGCGGTCACGCCTACCTTCACTTGATTGACAGGGCCAGGCAGCTTGTTGGATCCTCTGCCGGCCCTGTGCTCCATTCAAATCCCGCGCCTGCGCCCTGCGGAATAAAAGCGGCGCAGGCGCAGTGAGCGGCGCTGGCCGCCGGGCTCCCGGCTACCTCACTGCGCCTGCGCCGATGACGTCATGTGTACTCTGACGTCATCGGCGCAGGCGCAGTGAGGTAGCCGGGAGCCCGGCGGCCAGCGCCGCTCACTGCGTCTGCGCCGCTTTTATTCCGCAGGGCGCAGGCGCGGGATTTGAATGGAGCACAGGGCCGGCAGAGGATCCAACAAGCTGCCTGGCCCTGTCAATCAAGTGAAGGTAGGCGTGACCGCGGGTGGGCAAACGGAGCTTACTAGGTGCGAGGTAACCGCCCCTTGCACCTAGTAAGCTTCATTTGCATACAACAAAAGATGATTTATTTCAAAAACGGGGGCACCAGTAAAAAAATGATCACCAGTTTGGGCATCAGGTGACATTTGCACATTGCAAATGTCATCCTGTTTTATATGCCCAAAACTGGTGACAGAAACCCTTTAAAGGGGCGCAGGGCTGTGACAACCTCTGTCTATAATGACTTGTCTCTGCAGGAACCTACCTCGTGCGATCATCATTTCTCTGCCCATTGTCACCTTGGTTTACGTCCTCACCAACCTGGCGTACTTCACGACGCTTACGCCGGAGCAGATGTTGACCTCTGAGGCCGTGGCCGTGGTACGTAACAGTGAGCAAGGAAACATCTCATCCTATTGGTTATATCTGTAATTGGGAAAGCTGGGTGACGAGGAGTATGGCTGCTACTGCAGCCGCCGTCCACGTTTCTCCACATATTACTATACAACTTGCCGGTTAGGAGCCTGGAAAAGCTGAGTGCCGATTCCTGCAGGAGCGGTCAGGGAGGCCATACTGGTTAGCACCCAGCTTTCCCGACCTCTCCTATTTGCTCTTGTAACAGTTGCTCTTTGGATTTTCTTTGGATACATTGTTTCCTTTTATCCCTCCAGGATTTCGGGAACTACCACTTGGGCGTCATGGCCTGGATCATCCCCGTCTTTGTGGGGTTGTCCTGCTTCGGCTCTGTGAACGGCTCTCTGTTTACGTCTTCCAGGTAATGAAGCTCCTTAAGATGAGCCCCAGACCGAGCACATTGCGTCTTCACGACTGATGAGTAGTTGATGTAACGAGACAAAGGGAGCGAGATCTGTCAAAGCCAAGAGTAACCGAGCTAATTACCGAGGCTTTGATATAAATCCCTGAGGGCAGGCACAGCCGGGGAGACATCTTGGGTCCGGTCCACGTGCGGAACGCATTCGTCTTGTATGGGGGAAAAAAACGACAGCAGACGCTCTTTGTTACTATTCGTGGTTCTGCCGCAATTGACAGAGCGATGTAAACGCCGATGGTTTTTTCCTGCTCACCTTCCACTTTTCCATTCACTTAGGCTTCATTCACTCGACCGTATTTTGTTTCCGTGTCCGTTCCGTTTTTTTATTGCGGACCGTATGTGGAACCATTCATTTCAATGGTTCCGCAAAAAAAATGAAGGCACTGCGTATGCATTCCGTTTCCGTATTTCCGTTCCACAAAAAAGATAGAACATGTCCTATTCTTGTCCGTTTTTCTGACAAGGATAGGCATTGTTACAGTGGATCCGCAAAAAAACAGAAACACAGATGCCATACGGAACGTCATCTGTTTTTTTTTTTTTTTTTGCGGACTGCAAAACACATAGGGACGTGTGAATGAAGCCTTAACCAAAAGAGTTTTTCCTGGACAAGTTGTATTTTTTAACAGCGCCATTTAATTTACTACATTATATATACAGGAAAAAAAAACTGAAGAAAATAGTTTATGGCGTAAAATGGGGGAAACCCCCCCCACACACACAAATCTGCCATAGTTTTTTTGGCTTTACTTTTATGGTGTTCTTGATCAATTTTTATTGATTTCTAAAAAAAATTTTCTTTCCACAATGCAGGATAAATACTTCTGTATTTTATTAGTTCAGACATTCTCACATTGGAAATTGGAAAATAGGTGAATTTTTATTACTTTTTTATTTAAATATTTTTTAAAACTTTTTTTTTTTACTTGAACATATGTGCGCTTATACTTCAGTTTCGAATAGCATCTGACCCCCCCCCCCCCACATTTCGCTGATGATTTAATATTGGAGGGCAGAGCAAGGCTTTTAATAGGGGCCGCAGCATCTAAAGGGTTAAATGACCAGGCTGGGAGTAATCTCCGCTCCTGGTCGCTGTGGGCGGCGCCATCTGTCACTCCGCGCAGGTACACAAAGGGGTTAACAGTATAGCTGCCTGGAGAATCCCACAAGAGGAGGACACTGGCTTCCACTCAGTTCCAAGCAGCAGCCGCAAAAGCAATTATGTATTTAATGTACTTACAAAAAGGAGATACAAACCTGTGGCGACCGCTGGGCCTCGCGCTGCGGGACAGACTGACCCCTGTGCATTATTGGGGCAGCGTCCCGTGTCTATGTGGATTGGATTTTTTGCCTCCTGCCTGTAAGATAACACATATTTTTTTAATATAAAGTGTTTTTTCCTCCCTCAGGTTGTTCTTTGTGGGGTCCAGAGAAGGACACCTCCCCTCTCTCCTGTCAATGATCCACCCCAGACTGCTGACCCCCATGCCGTCGCTCATCTTCACGGTACGCGCCCTCAGGATTCAGCTTCTTATAATCGTCTGTCTTTTATTGCCACTCTAACGGCCGCAGAAAAACTTGTCATACGTGATGCATATGAACATGTATGACGCTGTGATACTCGGCTCTGCGGTCTGTGTGGTCTTCAGGACCAGATTTCATTGCTCTTCTATGTATGTGTCAGTCTGCACTGCAGTGCTGGGATTCTATTTATACATCACCAGCATATTCCGTGTTATGATCTGTATTCCCAGCCTCCTCCTCCTTCTCTTCGCAGTGCGCCATGACGCTGCTCTACGCCTTCTCCAACGACATCTTTTCGGTCATCAATTTCTTCTCTTTCTTTAACTGGCTGTGCGTGGCGCTGGCGATCATCGGGATGATGTGGCTGCGATACAAGAAACCAGAACTGGAGAGACCCATCAAGGTAAGGAACCGCGGAGCCGCCACCAGGACAATTTAAAGGGCCGGTAACAATTGCTGATACATAATATGGTGGGGGCCCTTTAAGGTCTGTGTGTCTGCGGTAGATTGACGATCCGTGATTTCAGGAGCCGGACGCCCAGAACTCCGTGCGCTTACAGGTCGGCACTAGACAAATCCGATTATCTCCCGTTCTCATAGGCTTCCCACTGGGGGCTGTTACATTGACCATAGTGGATGTCACCCAGCTTTCCCAGACACCGCAGCACAGATGTAGTAATGCCCCAGCAGTGGATGTCACCCAGCTTTCCCAGACACCGCAGCACAGATGTAGTAATGCCCCAGCAGTGGATGTCACCCAGCTTTCCCAGACACCGCAGCACAGATGTAGTAAAGCCCCAGCAGTGGATGTCACCCAGCTTTCCCAGACACCGCAGCACAGATGTAGTAAAGCCCCAGCAGTGGATGTCACCCAGCTTTCCCAGACACCGCAGCACAGATGTAGTAAAGCCCCAGCAGTGGATGTCACCCAGCTTTCCCAGACACCGCAGCACAGATGTAGTAATGTCCCAGCAGTGGATGTCACCCAGCTTTCCCAGACACCACAGATGTAGTAAGGCCCCAGCAGGAGATGTCACCCAGCTTTCCCAGACACCACAGATGTAGTAAGGCCCCAGCAGGAGATGTCACCCAGCTTTCCCAGACACCACAGATGTAGTAAAGCCCCAGCAGTGGATGTCACCCAGCTTTCCCAGACACCGCAGCACAGATGTAGTAAAGCCCCAGCAGTGGATGTCACCCAGCTTTCCCAGACACCACAGATGTAGTAAGGCCCCAGCAGGAGATGTCACCCAGCTTTCCCAGGACACCACAGATGTAGTAAGGCCCCAGCAGGAGATGTCACCCAGCTTTCCCAGACACCGCAGCACAGATGTAGTAATGCCCCAGCAGTGGATGTCACCCAGCTTTCCCAGACACCGCAGCACAGATGTAGTAATGCCCCAGCAGTGGATGTCACCCAGCTTTCCCAGACACCGCAGCACAGATGTAGTAAAGCCCCAGCAGTGGATGTCACCCAGCTTTCCCAGACACCGCAGCACAGATGTAGTAATGCCCCAGCAGTGGATGTCACCCAGCTTTCCCAGACACCGCAGCACAGATGTAGTAAAGCCCCAGCAGTGGATGTCACCCAGCTTTTCCAGACACCACAGATGTAGTAAGGCCCCAGCAGGAGATGTCACCCAGCTTTCCCAGACACCGCAGCACAGATGTAGTAATGTCCCAGCAGTGGATATCACCCAGCTTTCCCAGACACTGCAGCACAGATGTAGTAATGTCCCAGCAGAGGATGTCACCCAGCTTTCCCAGACACAACAGATGTAGTAATGTCCCAGCAGTGGATATCACCCAGCTTTCCCAGACACTGCAGCACAGATGTAGTAATGTCCCAGCAGTGGATGTCACCCAGCTTTCCCAGCAGCAGATTGAACTGCAAAGAACTGTGGGAAGGTGGGGGTGCTCTGCAGTCCGTCCCATGTATTCTGTCTGTCTGTACTTGTAAAGCGCGGTCCCTCCTGTTCTAGTCACCCGAGGCCGCGTGTCTGGTAGTCAGCGACTAATGGGGGGGGGGCGCAGCTTGTAAGGACCTGACAGCGTCTGTACAATTACATCTATAAAAGATGAAGTGAAGCCAATAAAATCATGTTAAACCTCAGGAATCCATCATCCTCCTGCAGACAATACTGGTGGCCGGGGGGCAGGTTTTACATCCGCCGATTCGAAGCGCGCGGTGACAGCGCCTGATTGTACCACTTAACGACAGTAACAAGATAAGCGGTGCTAAGGACGCCGCCGGTCAGAGAGATAAGAGCTCACAGAACCTTCCACCGCGAGCTCTGCTTCAGAAAGACGTTACCAGATTATACCGTTCCCCTGCGTCACAAAGAGGCACGGATTAGGTGAAAACTACAACTCCCACCATGCACTTTTTTTTCGCCTGTACTCACACACAAGTGAATGGAGCATGCTGGGAGTTGTAGTTCCTAAACCTTGTACTAGGGAATCACGTACAAAGGGCTTCAACTTTTATTTCCGTAAAACGTCTGCAACTTTCCGGTAGACTGTGATTCATTCCTTCCACACTGTCAATATCTCTGCTTGCTTTGGTTAAAGTGAAACCTTACTTTTTACATTCCTGGCTAAACATTTCTGAAGTTTTGTTACAATTGTATGCAGTGTAGACTCCGATATAAACATCCTGGACTGATACATTGTACAAACAATATGTCCGTGTACATGAGCCCTAACAGTCAGGACCAGAGAGACATTTGGGCTGCTAGACTGGATACAATTGTAACAAACCCTCAGCTGTGAGAAGTGTTAGAACACAATAGGTTCCCATTTGCTGCCAGCAAGCAGATATATTAAAAACAGCAGGGAGTAAACATTAACGTCCTTGCCCTGCTGGCAGGGAGCAGTGTTACTCTCATCATCCGCCCTGATTTTTTATTGGACTACTCCCCTGTGTACTTTAAATAGCAGGTCACTAATATAGTGGTGTGATAGGACGTGTGGTTAGCAAGTCCCAAAATAACAGGCGGAGCGGTGCAGCTCAGAGGAGCAGGATATTTAGGGAGCGTTTTTGGCTCTTGCCTATTAAAATTATTAATGTGGCTGTAAAGGTCAGAATTCAGGTATGAGTGCGGCCCCTGAGCTGGAGCGTGGCCCCGGAGGCGGCAGACAGGTACAATGGCATCTTCACAATGCTTTGGTCTGAGCGCACAGGACTCGCCAGCTCCTTTCATCTCTGCTGGATCCAATTTAAGGGTCCACTGTTCCTGCCGCCCCGTGTGGATGTTATGTATTAGTTCAGACAATCACCGAGGAGGAGGAGAAGGAGGAGGGGGGAGATCTTCGGGACGCGGCTCCTTTTCCTCAGAGATTCTGCGGCTCATTGTTAAAAAGTTTCCTGGAGAAGTTCACCTGCTGAGGAAAGAGATCGTTCACACACAGCAGGAGGCCTGAGAACGCTGAACGGGGGAGATCAGAATAATACAGAATAAGTAATATATATATATAGTGACTGCACTATAGGATTAGTAATGTATGTACACAGTGACTGCACCAGCAGAATAGTGAGTGCAGCTCTGGAGTATAATGCTGGATGTAACTCAGGATCAGTACAGGATAAGTAATGCATGTACACAGTGACTGCACCAGCAGAATAGTGAGTGCAGCTCTGGGGTATAATACAGGATATAACTCAGGATCAGTACAGGATAAGTAATGTATGTACACAGTGACTGCACAGCAGAATAGTGAGTGCAGCTCTGGAGTATAATACAGGATGTAACTCAGGATCAGTACAGGATAAGTAATGTATGTACACAGTGACTGCACCAGCAGAATAGTGAGTGCAGCTCTGGAGTATAATACAGGATGTAACTCAGGATCAGTACAGGATAAGTAATGTATGTACACAGTGACTGCACCAGCAGAATAGTGAGTGCAGCTCTGGGGTATAATACAGGATGTAACTCAGGATCAGTACAGGATAAGTAATGTATGTACACAGTGACTGCACCAGCAGAATAGTGAGTGCAGCTCTGGAGTATAATACAGGATGTAACTCAGGATCAGTACAGGATAAGTAATGTATGTACACAGTGACTGCACCAGCAGAATAGTGAGTGCAGCTCTGGGTATAATACAGGATATAACTCAGGATCAGTACAGGATAAGTAATGTATGTACACAGTGACTGCACCAGCAGAATAGTGAGTGCAGCTCTGGAGTATAATACAGGATGTAACTCAGGATCAGTACAGGATAAGTAATGTATGTACACAGTGACTGCACCAGCAGAATAGTGAGTGCAGCTCTGGAGTATAATACAGGATGTAACAGGATCAGTACAGGATAAGTAATGTATGTACACAGTGACTGCACCAGCAGAATAGTGAGTGCAGCTCTGGAGTATAATACAGGATGTAACTCAGGATCAGTACAGGATAAGTAATGTATGTACACAGTGACTGCACCAGCAGAATAGTGAGTGCAGCTCTGGAGTATAATACAGGATGTAACTCAGGATCAGTACAGGATAAGTAATGTATGTACACAGTGACTGCACCAGCAGAATAGTGAGTGCAGCTCTGGAGTATAATACAGGATGTAACTCAGGATCAGTACAGGATAAGTAATGTATGTACACAGTGACTGCACCAGCAGAATAGTGAGTGCAGCTCTGGAGTATAATACAGGATGTAACTCAGGATCAGTACAGGATAAGTAATGTATGTACACAGTGACCGCACCAGCAGAACAGTGAGTGCAGCTCTGGAGTATAATACAGGATGTAACTCAGGATCAGTACAGGATAAGTAATGTATGTACACAGTGACTGCACCAGCAGAATAGTGAGTGCAGCTCTGGAGTATAATACAGGATATAACTCAGGATCAGTACAGGATAAGTAATGTATGTACACAGTGACTGCACCAGCAGAATAGTGAGTGCAGCTCTGGGGTATAATACAGGATATAACTCAGGATCAGTACAGGATAAGTAATGTATGTACACAGTGACTGCACCAGCAGAATAGTGAGTGCAGCTCTGGAGTATAATACAGGATGTAACTCAGGATCAGTACAGGATAAGTAATGTATGTACACAGTGACTGCACCAGCAGAATAGTGAGTGCAGCTCTGGAGTATAATACAGGATGTAACAGGATCAGTACAGGATAAGTAATGTATGTACACAGTGACTGCACCAGCAGAATAGTGAGTGCAGCTCTGGAGTATAATACAGGATGTAACTCAGGATCAGTACAGGATAAGTAATGTATGTACACAGTGACTGCACCAGCAGAATAGTGAGTGCAGCTCTGGAGTATAATACAGGAGGTAACTCAGGATCAGTACAGGATAAGTAATGTATGTACACAGTGACTGCACCAGCAGAATAGTGAGTGCAGCTCTGGAGTATAATACAGGATGTAACTCAGGATCAGTACAGGATAAGTAATGTATGTACACAGTGACTCCACCAGCAGAATAGTGAGTGCAGCTCTGGAGTATAATACAGGATGTAGCTCAGGATCAGTACAGGATAAGTAATGTATGTACACAGTGACCGCACCAGCAGAACAGTGAGTGCAGCTCTGGAGTATAATACAGGATGTAACTCAGGATCAGTACAGGATAAGTAATGTATGTACACAGTGACTGCACCAGCAGAATAGTGAGTGCAGCTCTGGAGTATAATACAGGATATAACTCAGGATCAGTACAGGATAAGTAATGTATGTACACAGTGACTGCACCAGCAGAATAGTGAGTGCAGCTCTGGAGTATAATACAGGATGTAACTCAGGATCAGTACAGGATAAGTAATGTATGTACACAGTGACTGCACCAGCAGAATAGTGAGTGCAGCTCTGGAGTATAATACAGGATGGAACTCAGGATCAGTACAGGATAAGTAATGTATGTACACAGTGACTGCACCGGCAGAATAGTGAGTGCAGCTGTGGAGTATAATTTTAGCCTGATTTTTGACTCTTGCTATGTTACACCCCTGTGCATACTTTTGTAGGTCACATGATCAGACTATAATGCGCTCTTTTCTTCTCATTGCAGCTGAATCTTGCACTCCCCATCTTCTTCATCCTCGCCTGTGTCTTCCTCATCGTTGTGTCGTTTTATATGACACCCATTGAGTGTGGGATCGGTTTTGTCATCATCTTATCAGGGGTCCCTGTTTACTACTTTGGGGTCTGGTGGCAGAATAAGCCTGACTGGGTACAGCGGTCGATATGTAAGTATTACAGGGCGCAGCCTATACCTGTGTGATGTGGGGGGGGACGTCGTCTTCTCTGGGATATTACGTAGCAGTAATAATAAGAACGCCATCTTGTCCTCGCTATCTCGTCTTCTCAGGCTCAGGGAACATGAGTTTTGCAGCTGCCGTAGACTTTATAAAATACTTTGACCCACATTCCAGTCTAAGAAAAAAATGTTGGAAAAGATTTGCCCCGAGGCGCATGTCTCTTAATAATAACTGCCGCGTGTGGTACGGTCTAAAAAAAAGAAAATAAAATCTCCATCTGATTTACGTAGGCGAAGATTTGCGTCAATATTGCAGTTTTGTAAAAGTTGCAGTTTGTTACTTAAGTCATAATGTGCAACTTTGTTGCTACAATTTACTCCAAAAACGGACGAGAATTGTTCTTAAATTTGATCCATTGGGCTTCAGTTCTGTACCTTCTTAAGATAACTGCTTGCTGTCAGTGAGTGGGAACCCTCTTCACACCCAGAGGCTGAAAATCCCAACCAGACCTAACGTTTTTCACAGCTGAAGGTCTGTAACAATTGTATCAAGTGTATACAACCCCATCAGATAGATTGTTACAGTGTACCGGTCACATTGTAACTGCGCGTCAATTCACTGACATGTAACACAAAGTGTAAGAACGTTTTGAAGCTTTATTTTCCAGGAGGACTGAATCTGGTCGGCCGTCTTCAGACTGATGAGTCTGTCTTCTCTGTGTCCCTACAGATTCCACAACCGTCTTGTTGCAGAAGATGATGGAGGTTGTACCTCAGGAATCCTAATCTCTCTGCGATCAGCGCACAGAATACGGCCGTTCTTAAAGGAGCCGACTCATTGTTACAATAGCTGGGGACGCTATCAAGCCCAGACCCCCCAGTACAGACTGATGACCCCCCCCCCCCATTATCCATCACCCCAATAATATATGCAGCAACTTATCCAACATAACCTCCTGACCTTTGACCTGACCTGTATCGGGGGTCATCATTTTCGTACAGTGGTCGTCTCCATGTTTTTTTCTTCTTTTTTTTTATACATAAAACTGATGTAGAATTTAGTTACCTCAGAAGCGACACGGCCGCGCAGGTCAGAAAAAACGTTGCCGGCGTCTCAGTGACAACAAGGTCTACTCTCCTGCGGACTCAGGCTCGTGAAATGGACCCTGGAAGGACTGGACCGGGAGATTTGTTTCCGGCCTCAGAACCAGATTGTTTTTATATACTGTTTCCATAAGCCACACTGCCTGGTTGACGCTCGCCACAAGATTGGCGCCGTTCTGCTCGCTGCTGCCTGGATCATCCTCTCCCCTGATACAAAGTTTTTATATTTTGAGATCCTGTATCTACAAGAAGCACTTAATGTCCAGCGCTGCTGTGACTCTCCCTGTTACTGTATGGAGGTGGCCATAGATGGAGACTGTCCCCCGGGTCCGAAGGGGCGGAGCATGACACAGGAAGTCAGAACACCCAGTGTCATGCCCCGCCCCCAGACCAGGCACCAAGCAGAACACACTGCATCTGATTTGTTTGGAGAGTTACTTTAATGATACTAACTTATCAAATACTGGAGCATTTCCATGAATTATGGAAGAACCTTCCATAAAGTACTTTAAAGGGGTTGTCCGCTTTTTACTACAGATGGCCCATCCTCTGTATACGTCATCAATAGTATAAGGCGGACAATTCCTTTAAGGCTCATTTCATTGGGGAGGCGCTCTTACAGCTAAGGCCAGTGCACCGTCAGCAGGATCAATCCCATTAAAGCCGGTATACTCCCTGGTAGAGTTGATCCTGCTGATAATGATACCCGTCTTTCAGCGTTCCCGAGAAAATAAAGACTTTTATTCTTTATGCAAGTGAAGGCTTCAGTGCATTGATGGGCGGGTCCGGTACTGGACGCTGTGACGGATAGGCCCCGCCCCTCAATGCACTGACATACAAATTCACTTAAAAATGTTTTTGGGTTTTTTTTCTCGGGGACGTTGTAACCTATTTTCACAAGACTGGTATCACTTTAAATCAGCATGATCAACCCTAGCAGGGGGTATGTCTGGTTTGACAGAGTTGATCCTGCTGACAGGTACTCTTTAAAGGGCAAGTCCACCTTAAATGACCTGATGTCCGGCAGCAGAGACCCCCGCCAGTTCCCATCACTTGGGATGTTCCAGGATCAGGAAAATTTAAGGTGGAATTTCCCCTAACTCAGTGCTTATCATAGGGCCACACATACAGCGTCGGGGCCCCTCCTGTGCAGTACAGTTCCTGTAGGATTTTTATGTTATATTTTATGTTTTAGATACTAATTTAACGTGTTTGACTGAAATCCCCTATTATATTTTATTTATTCCTGTCTATATCACTCTAGTCTTATCTACTATGCAGGTATTGATGTAAAGGTCAGCTCCACCTCTGAAAGAATGACACCGACTTCATTATACTCCACTCACATCCAGAGCTGCATTCACAGTTCTTCTGGCTCAGACCTTCCCTGGAAGCGTCGGTCATGGTGCAGCTCTGGGTGTGACTGGAGTAAGATGTCAGGACAGAGAAGGGGAAGCTACACGTTATAATAACCCCTTTGGTCTGCAGAAAAGGACAGGTGGTTTTGCGCCATGAAAACACTCCATATCCAGTATCCGAAACGCTAAACGGTTATAACTTGAATTAACCCTTTATGCGCTTAACACTTCAGTGTCCACGGCGAGATGTTCAGTTTGTGTTGTCTTCTAATGTCGGAAGCTTTGTAACTTTTTATTACTTTACTAAACATTAACAATGTAACAGATTTACTTACTGTTTAGTGTTGTTTCTATGGTTTTTCTAGATAATTTTTCTATATTCCTATGGATTTTGATGTGCAGTATACGCTGTGGAGGGAGGCAGCGCGTCATCAAGTCCTAGTGAATTGTTAAAGGGGATGTTCATCCAAGGACAGCGTCGCCCGTGTCCATGTGTCTGGTATTGAAGCTCAGTTCTATTGAGGGAAGTGCAACAGAGCTGCAATACCACACACGACCTGTGGACGGGGGGGGGGTAACTGTTTTGGAAGAAAAAAGCCTTTTTTTTAAAAAAAAAAAATCCAGATTCTCTTTTTTTTTTCTTCTGCAAAATGGTTCTGTTACAGATGTGCTGACAACAGTCAGGCTGCTGGCCTGGGTATTCTCACAACCTCCCATAAGATTTGTCAGCAGTGGCCAGCCTGCATGCTGATGGTTTCCAAAAAGAAGTGAAACTGTAAACAAAAATGGTAATGAAGATATAAAGTGTTAAACGGATGTGGAAATTCAAACCCATCACTAGAGAACTAATGTCAGCCAGAGGTGAAGCTTTACTGAATGGTGTGACGTCCCCTCTACCCTGTGCGGCGGCGGTGTGACGTCCCCTCTACCCCGTGCGGCGGTATGACATCCCCTCTGCCCCGTGCGGCGGCAGTTTGACGCCCCCTCTACCCCATGCGGCGGCGGTATGACGTCCCCTCTACCCCATGCAGCGATATGACGTCCCCTCTAACCCGTGCGGCGGCATGACATCCCCTCTACCCCGTGCGGTGGCGGTGTGACGTCCCCTCTGCCCCATGCGGTGGCGGTGTGACGTCCCCTCTGCCCCGTGCGGCGGTGTGACGTCCCCTCTGCCCCGTGCGGCGGCAGTAATCCACTGCTTTCAACAATCCTGCTGAGAGCCATATAAACTTGATGTTTTTTAACTCATCAGGAACCTTTTATTATATTGTGCCAATTGTGGGAGAATTTCTGTATCACATGATACATGATGACGCTGAGGGATGTGCCCTTGGGGCAGCCATTGCAGGAGGACCTGTCCCATTATCACTGCTTATAACAGACAGTCTTGTAGTATTAATGTATTTATAGGTTCCAAGATTATGGGGTGGAGCTTATGATGACCCCTCCTCCTGCCTTGCCTCCAAGCTCTTAGTCCCGCCCCTGCAGAGTTGCGACACTGTGTCTATCCCATGCCTATGTGTGTCTTTGTTATAGGCTGCAGCTGTTCAACATAGCCACGTCCACATTACCCCTGACTCCTTCTGTAAACAGGGAAAACAAATGTATCAAATAAGGCCGGGTTCACATCACGTTTTTCCCATCCTTTTAACGTATACAAAAAACGTATAGGTTACATGGATGCCTCAGACTGATGCTATACGGTGGCCTCCTTTCACTATAGTTACATTGTATCCTTTTTTTTTTTTTACTGGACTCGTGCTGCGTTTTCGTATCTTTTTTTGTAATGTATACATCAACTGAGGCATTCACATACATTCGCATCAAACAGAGGCATAAAACGTGAATTGAACCCCCCTAAATGATATTTTAGGTTATCGCCTTATTGCCTTTCCGTTGTATTCCCATCTACACGTAATCCCCATCACCACAGCACAGGTGTCCGGTCTGCATTAGAGGGCTGGGACCCCCCCCTGGTCTGCATTAGAGGGCTGGGACCCCCCCTGGTCTGCATTAGAGGGCTGGACCCCCCCAGTCTGCATTAGAGGGCTGGGACCCCCCCTGGTCTGCATTAGAGGGCTGGGACCCCCCCCAGTCTGCATTAGAGGGCTGGGACCCCCGTCATGTTATTCTCCTTATAACTCTCATTTATTGAAGTTTTGGACCATCTTTTTTTTCCTTGTGCTACATTTCCAGATGCTTTTTAACTTTTATGCTTTTTTTATGTTGTAAAGTCCAGAAGCGCTGGTATTATTGTTTGTATCTGTATTAGCAGCCTTCATTTTATAGGGTTAATGATATTTGAGGCCTTTGCAGTATTGTTAGAGCTGGACGTAGTGTTAACTGATTTGGGATTTTTATGCTTTTTATGATTTCATGTTTTTTTTCCCTCCTGAATAAAATTGACCACTAAAATAACTTCATAGAAGTCTGTGTCTTGTGTTTGGTGAATGTTTTGCAGGTTTTTCGCTGCGTTGGTCGTGGGTTTAAAGTTTGTTTCAATGGGTTAGAGATTATTTTGCATGTGGAAGGAGTTTTGAACATCTGCGCCGCAAAACTTAAGAAAATGTTAGTGCAAGATGGTGTGAGGGGGGCACAGCCAGGCTGCAGTACCATGTAGATAGGTGTGATGGATGGAGGCAGCCATGTTTTTCTAATCTTATGAGCCCCTTCTCCATTACTCATGATGCACCTGTAGATACAGTGGGGCTGTGATGTGACACTGTAGACAGGTTGCCCCGTATCTGCAGCCGCGGCGTTCTGCAAGAAGGAATCCCATATGAACATGAGGAGAACATACATCGGCCCCAGTCAGATTCTCACCCATGACCCTGTAATGCAAGCTCCTAGTCCTGACCACAATGGGTTAAATGCCGACATCAGCACAAGTGAGCAACTAATAAATGAAGGCCCCTAACCAGAAGACACCAGCGCATGTCAATGGTTAACAGGACCTTCGGATACCTGCACTGCTGCCTTGAGGTTGGGCAGGACCCCCGCCTGCACAGGAGAAGTCTAAATCTGTTCTGTAGAGCGCTCCATTGTTTTGCATCTTAGAAGGGGAAGTGAGAAGGAGATGTTCACACTGTGCACTGGTGAGGTCACCTGCAGGCATCTCAGCGGGTTTAACCCCTAACCTTCCTGTATGTGTGCATAAACTTCCATATAATAACATCACACTATAGACATAAACTCTGGAGTGTCTCACCTCGGCCATTAAACGACAGGAGCTTACCTTTGAAGCAGAAACAATGTGAATTCTGCCTTTCCTGGTTACTTGCTGCAGAGTCATCAGACATGTGCTGATACAATGTAACTTCTCTGCAAGTGAATAGAAACATTGATTTATCAGAGGCTCAGAGAAAAGTATAGGAGACCTCCCCATTCCAGCTTTTCAGACCTCCCAGTCTACATCCATAAGCAGTGGCGTACATAGAGAAGGGCCCCATAGCAAGGATCAGACCGGGCCCCCCACACAGGACAGAAGGGCAATTTTTCCACGGTCTCATTTGCTAAAGGTTGTTCCTTTAGAGCAGGGGTCCCCAAACTACGGCCTGCGGGCTGCATGCAGCCCCCTGAGGCCATTTATCCGGCCCTCGCCGCACTTCTGTCTTTTCCTGGCGGATGAAATAAAAAACTGCCTTACCTCTCCTGCGCCGTGGCTCCGCTCCAGTGCTCCTCTGTCTTCTCTGCCCGTGCTGCACTGTCCAGACCGTGTTCAGAGGAGCGCCGGACCCGGAGCGGAGCCGCGTCGCAGGAGAGGTAAGAGAGTTTTTTTATTTTATTCTGATGGGGGCAGAGTGGGCTGATCTGAGGTCTGATGGGGGCACAGTGGGCTGATCTGAGGTCTGATGGGGGCACAGTGGGCTGGTCTGAGGTCTGATGGGGCACAGTGGCTGATCTGAGGCTGATGGGGGCACAGTGGGCTGATCTGAGGTCTGATGGGGGCACAGTGGGCTGGTCTGAGGTCTGATGGGGGCACAGTGGGCTGATCTGAGGTCTGATGGGGGCACAGTGGGCTGATCTGAGGTCTGATAGGGGCACAGTGGGCTGGTCTGAGGTCAGATGGGGGCACAGTGGGCTGGTCTGAGGTCAGATGGGGGCACAGTGGGCTGGTCTGAGGTCAGATGGGGGCACAGTGGGCTGGTCTGAGGTCTGATGGGGGCACAGTGGGCTGATCTGAGGTCTGATGGGGGCACAGTGGGCTGATCTGAGTCTGATGGGGGCACAGTGGGCTGATCTGAGGTCTGATGGGGGCACAGTGGGCTGATCTGAGGTCTGATGGGGGCACAGTGGGCTGATCTGAGGTCTGATGGGGGCACAGTGGGCTGATCTGAGGTCTGATGGGGGCACAGTGGGCTGATCTGAGGTCTGATGGGGGCACAGTGGGCTGATCTGAGGTCTGATGGGGGCACAGTGGGCTGATCTGAGGTCTGATGGGGGCACAGTGGGCTGATCTGAGGTCTGATGGGGGCACAGTGGGCTGATCTGAGGTCTGATGGGGGCACAATGTTTGTTTTTTAACTTTAAAATAGGATATGTGCATAGGGATTTGTTCATAGTTTTTGTTTATAGTCCGGCCCTCCAACGGTCTGAGGGCCCCCTTGTAAAAAGTTTGGGGACTCCTGCTTTAGGCCTCTTTCACACGAGCGTCACGGATTAGGTCCGGATGCGTTCAGGAAAACTCGCACCATTTTGCAAGCAAGTTCAGTCAGTTTTGTCTGCGATTGCGTTCAGTTGTTCAGTTTTTTCCGCACGGGTGCGATGCGTTTTGATGCGTTTTTCACGCGCGTGATAAAAAACTGAAGGTTTACAAACAACATCTCTTAGCAACCATCAGTGAAAAACGCATTGCACCCGCACTTGCTTCAGGATGCAATGCGTTTTTCACTGAAGCCCCATTCACTTCTATGGAGCCAGGGCTGCGTGAAAAACGCAGAATATAGAACATGCTGCGTTTTTCATGCAACGCAGAACTGATGCGTGAAAAAAAACGCTCATGTACACAGACCCATAGAAATGAATGGGTCAGGATTCAGTGCGGGTGCAATGCGTGTGAAAGGGGCCTTAGAGGGTAGAGTCCTGACCAAGTTTTCATCTCCAGTAGAAGAGGGGATGATTCCAACTAAGATTGGGCCCCCTCTGGCCCTGGGCCCCATAGCAGTCACATGGTCTGCCGCTATGGTAGTTTCACCCCTGTCCATAAGCATTAATACAGAGTTGGTCCTCCCTCTGAGAAAGCTTTCTACAAGCTTGTGGGAATTTTTGCCCATTCATCCAGGGCATTTGTGAGGTCAGATGTTGGAGGAGGGGGCCCGGCTCGCAGACCGTTCTGGTGGTGGATGGAGTAGAGGTCAGGGCTCTGTGAGGCAGACACGTTCTTCCAGGTTCCCCAAAACATTCCTCTACGGACTTTACTTTGTTCACAGTCATGCTGGAAAAGAAAAGGGCCTTCCCTCAGCTGGAAGCATACATTATCCACAATTAAGATTTAACTTCACTGGAATTAAGGGTCTGAGGCCGACCCCTGATAACCCCCCATAGCATTACCCTTCCTCCACCAGGCTGTACAGCTGGCACAATGCAGTCAGGTGGGTAACGTTCTCCTCATCCATCAGATCTGCATATAGAGAGGTATAATCGGTGACTCTGCTCCAGTGTCATCATGCTTTACACCGCTCCATTCCCCACCTGGCATTGCACTTAGTGATGGAAGACTGGCACACAGCAGCCACAGAAACCCTTGAGATGAAGCTTCTGGCACAGTGCCGATGTTAAAGAGAGAGGAGGTCTGGAGTTATGGATCCAGTAGACAGTTGGGGGCTTCTATGCAATTGCTCCTCAGCAATCAGGTGACCCCACTCTGTAACATTGTGGTCTCCACTTTGTGATGTGGTTCCTTCCAGAGGATGGATGTTATACACTGTGGTAATGGTAGACTGAATGGCTAGAGGCTGGATGTTATACACTGTGGTAATGGTAGACTGAATGGCTAGAGGCTGGATGTTATACACTGTGGTAATGGTAGACTACATGGCTAGAGGCTGGATGTTATACACTGTGGTAATGGTAGACTACATGGCTAGAGGCTGGATGTTATACACTGTGGTAATGGTAGACTACATGGCTAGAGCCTGGATGTTACACACTGCGGTAATGGTAGACTACATGGCTAGAGGCTGGATGTTATACACTGTGGTAATGGTAGACTGCATGGCTAGAGGCTGGATGTTATACACTGTGGTAATGGTAGACTACATGGCTAGAGGCTGGATGTTATACACTGCGGTAATGGTAGACTACATGGCTAGAGGCTGGATGTTATACACTGTAGTAATGGTAGACTGCATGGCTAGAGGCTGGATGTTATACACTGTGGTAATGGTAGACTACATGGCTAGAGGCTGGATGTTATACACTGTGGTAATGGTAGACTACATGACTAGAGGCTGGATGTTATACACTGTGGTAATGGTAGACTGCATGGCTAGAGGCTGGATGTTATACACTGTGGTAATGGTAGACTACATGGCTAGAGCCTGGATGTTATACACTGCGGTAATGGAAGACTGCATGGCTAGAGGCTGGATGTTATACACTGTGGTAATGGTAGACTACATGGCTAGAGGCTGGATGTTATACACTGTGGTAATGGTAGACTACATGGCTAGAGGCTGGATGTTATACACTGTGGTAATGGTAGACTACATGGCTAGAGGCTGGATGTTATACACTGCGGTAATGGTAGACTACATGGCTAGAGGCTGGATGTTATACACTGTGGTAATGGTAGACTACATGACTAGAGGCTGGATGTTATACACTGTGGTAATGGTAGACTGCATGGCTAGTTACCATTACACCTGTGCCAATGGGACTGATTTACACACGTAAAATCTATAATTAAGACATGGGGCCATATACTTTTCTCCAAATAGTGCTTCTGAGGGTACTACTTGGCGTACAATGTAACAGTACTCAGGACCCCATAACTACAGCAGCACTTTGTTCTAATTGCACAGTGATGTAATCATTGTAGATTGTACAGTAAATAACATGATGTCATCATACACAGTGTACAGATCGAGCACACTGTGATATCATATACAGTATATAGATCCTGCACGTTGTGATGTCATCAGAGTATGTAGATCCTGTACGCTGTGATGTCATCACAGTCTATAGATCCTGCACACTGTGATGTTATCAGAATATAGAGATCCTGCACACAGTGATGTCATCAGAGTCTATAGATCCTGCACACTGTGATGTCATCAGAGTCTATAGATCCTGCACACTGTGATGTCATCAGAGTCTATAGATCCTGCACACTGTGATGTCATCAGAGTCTATAGATCCTGCACACTGTGATGTCATCAGAGTCTATAGATCCTGCACACTGTGATGTCATCAGAGTCTATAGATCCTGCACACTGTGATGTCATCAGAGTATAGAGATCCTGCACACTGTGATGTCATCAGAGTCTATAGATCCTGCACACTGTGATGTCATCATATTTGCTTATTTCATGTGGCAGGGAAAGTTTCTCCACCAAGGCTCTATGTGTAAGATTATGGAGGTAGCCTCATGTTCAGTGGATGATGCTGGGGGCAGTAGTGCACATTTGTCCGTTGCTTCGGCTCTGGCATTGTTGTGCGAGTGGTTTCTAAATAATCCGTACAGATAATGGTTAATGACACAACCTCCTCATTTTAAGGTTTAATGAGCCGACAAAATCCCCGTACGTCAGCAGCAGACAATTAGACTGTAATAAACGTATGGAGACAAGGTGCAGGAATGGCGCGGAGATGGGCACAGTCTGGGCACGCAGGGCCAGAATATGAAAAGCATCGCCAGGTGTCCTCCTGACATTCCCTGCAGCACTGTACAGCTCTGTAATAGTACATGATGGGGGTTGTAGTGCTGGGTGGTTTAGATGTACAGCTCGGCAGTATCACACATCACAGGATTCCTGGGCAGACCGTATCACACAGCATTGGATTAGATACACGGCTCAGCAGACAGTATCACACAGGAGAGGATTAGATACACAGCTCAGCAGACAGTATCAGACAGAATAGGATTAGATACACAGCTCAGCAGACAGTATCACACAGGATAGGATTAGATACACAGCTCAGCAGACAGTATCAGACAGAATAGGATTAGATACACAGCTCAGCAGACAGTATCACACAGGATAGGATTAGATACACAGCACAGAAGGCTGTATCACACAGGATAGGATTAGATACACGCCTCAGCAGACAGTATCAGACAGAATAGGATTAGATACACAGCTCAGCAGACAGTATCACACAGGATAGGATTAGATACACAGCTCAGCAGACAGTACCACACATCACAGGATTAGATACACAGCTCAGCAGACAGTATCACACAGAATAGGATTAGATACATCCTGTCCCTAGAACTGTATTTTACTTGATATGTACCACGAGCTCTGGGATACTCCGCCCGCACGCTCCGTCCCCCGTAGTCATACTACATGCGGAGTTAATGGGATCCAGTTCTCGGGATGACCTGGTATAAAGCATCTAGAAGACTCTTAATGTGCCTCCCTCCCGGCAAATATAATACGAAAAACGTGGGCCCCGGGGCCGTCTGGATGTCATTGACGGCAGATTCCCCTCCACACATGGACTGAATGAAAACCACCCAAACTCTCGGCCAATCAGATGCCGCGCTTTGGAACACCCCGTCCCATCGCTGGGAACACAACATTTTGGCTTTGCCATGTGACTGCTGTGTTAGCGGTGTACAAGGCTAAAAACACGGACCCTGTGTGATCGAGAGGGATAATAATAATAATATTTATTTATATAGCGCCACCATATTCCGCAGCGCTTTACAAACTCATAGGGTTCTTGTACAATACAAAAATGACTGAAACAGTAGGAGTGAGGGCCCTGCTCGCAAGAGCTTACAATCTATGAGGAATAGTCGGTGACACATAAGGTGGTTGATTGTGATAAGTAGGATTCGAGCCATAATTGTAGTGAAAGGTGTGGTGCCGGCCGATCTGCTTCGGATTTGGGACTATTAGAGGATCGAGTTCAGCCCAGGGGAGTCGGTGGGGCAGAGGTTTAGTTGGGGAAAGGTCATTTTAGGAAGCTTGATAAGCCTGCCTGAAAAGATGTGTTTTTAGGGCACGTTTGAAGGTAGGGAAGTTGTGAACTGACCTAATATTCAGGGGCAGAGCATTCCAGAGAGTAGGAGCAGCTCGAGAAAAGTCTTGAAGATGGGAGCGAGAGGTACGAATTATGGAGGATGTTAATCTTAGGTCACTAACAGAACGGAGAGTAGGAGTAGGGTGGTAGATGGAGATGAGGGAAGAGATGTATGGAGGGGCAGCACTGTGGAGAGCACAAGTAGGATGGTGGACAGCGATGAGGAGGAGATGTAGGAGGTGCAGCACTGTGGAGAGCATAGGTAGGATGGTGGACAGAGATGAGGAGGAGATGTAGGAGGTGCAGCACTGTGGAGAGTACAGGTAGGATGGTAGACGGAGATGAGGAGGAGATGTAGGAGGTGCAGCACTGTGGAGAGCATAGGTAGGATGGTGGACAGAGATGAGGAGGAGATGTAGGAGGTGCAGCACTGTGGAGAGCACAGGTAGGATGGTAGACGGAGATGAGGAGGAGATGTAGGAGGTGCAGCACTGTGGAGAGCATAGGTAGGATGGTGGACAGAGATGAGGAGGAGATGTAGGAGGTGCAGCACTGTGGAGAGCATAGGTAGGATGGTGGACAGAGATGAGGAGGAGATGTAGGAGGTGCAGCACTGTGGAGAGCACAGGTAGAATGGTAGACAGAGATGAGGAGATGTAGGGGGTGCAGCACTGCAGCACTGTGGAGAGTACAGGTAGGATGGTAGACGGAGATGAGGGAAGAGATGTAGGGGGTGCAGCACTGTGGACAGCACAGGTAGGATGGTGGACAGAGATGAGGAGGAGATGTAGGAGGTGCAGCACTGTGGAGAGTACAGGTAGGATGGTAGACGGAGATGAGGAGGAGATGTAGGAGGTGCAGCACTGTGGAGAGCACAGGTAGGATGGTGGACAGAGATGAGGAGGAGATGTAGGAGGTGCAGCACTGTGGAGAGCACAGGTAGGATGGTAGACGGAGATGAGGAGGAGATGTAGGAGGTGCAGCAATGTGGAGAGTACAGGTAGGATGGTAGACGGAGATGAGGAGGAGATGTAGGAGGTGCAGCACTGTGGAGAGTACAGGTAGGATGGTAGACGGAGATGAGGAGGAGATGTAGGGGGTGCAGCACTGTGGAGAGTACAGGTAGGATGGTAGACGGAGATGAGGGAAGAGATGTATGGAGGGGCAGCACTGTGGAGAGTACAGGTAGGATGGTAGACAGAGATGAGGAGATGTAGGGGGTGCAGCACTGTGGAGAGTACAGGTAGGATGGTAGACAGAGATGAGGAGGAGATGTAGGGGGTGCAGCACTGTGGAGAGTACAGGTAGGATGGTAGACGGAGATGAGGGAAGAGATGTAGGGGGTGCAGCACTGTGGAGAGTACAGGTAGGATGGTAGACGGAGATGAGGAGGAGATGTAGGATGGTAGACAGAGATGAGGAGGAGATGTAGGGGGTGCAGCACTGTGGAGAGCACAGGTAGGATGGTAGACGGAGATGAGGAGGAGATGTAGGGGTGCAGCACTGTGGAGAGTACAGGTAGGATGGTAGACGGAGATGAGGAGGAGATGTAGGGGTGCAGCACTGTGGAGAGTACAGGTAGGATGGTAGACGGAGATGAGGAGGAGATGTAGGGGTGCAGCACTGTGGAGAGTACAGGTAGGATGGTAGACGGAGATGAGGAGGAGATGTAGGGGTGCAGCACTGTGGAGAGTACAGGTAGGATGGTAGACGGAGATGAGGAGGAGATGTAGGAGGTGCAGCACTGTGGAGAGTACAGGTAGGATGGTAGACAGAGATGAGGAGGAGATGTAGGGGGTGCAGCACTGTGGAGAGCACAGGTAGGATGGTAGACAGAGATGAGGAGGAGATGTAGGGGGTGCAGCACTGTGGAGAGTACAGGTAGGATGGTAGACGGAGATGAGGAGGAGATGTAGGGGTGCAGCACTGTGGAGAGTACAGGTAGGATGGTAGACGGAGATGAGGAGGAGATGTAGGGGTGCAGCACTGTGGAGAGTACAGGTAGGATGGTAGACGGAGATGAGGGAAGAGATGTATGGAGGGGCAGCACTGTGGAGAGCTTTGTGGGTGAGAAGTTTGAACTGTATTCTGTGGTGGATGGGCAACCAGTGAAGTGACTGGCATAGACTAGTAGCATCTCTGTGTAGGATCTATGGATGATGGGATCTGGTGAGGTCAGAGGTCACTCCACTGGGCAGTGTCCCGAGCAGAGGACCCTGGACCCCAATATCCAGTCCACTGATGGGAGACAAGGTCATCCGTACAGTGCACAGCCGGTCCACAGACATCTCTGCCTTCACTGTGCTTAGTTCCTATTGTATTCATCCAATGGCGGTAAAACTGATGGTGGAACAGAACAGACTGCAGGACGACTATGGGATATAGTTTTTTTTGTTGTCGCAGGAAGTGAATTTTAATTACCAGGCACTACTGACATAAGGGGCATAGCTATAGAGGGTGCAGAGATAGCAGTCAGGTGTATAGCTATAGAGGGTGCAGAGATAGCAGTCAGGGGTATAGCTACGGAGGGTGCAGAGATAGCAGTCAGGGGTATAGCTATAGAGGGTGCAGAGATAGCAGTCAGGGGTATAGCTATAGAGGGTGCAGAGATAGCAGTCAGGGGTATAGCTATAGAGGGTGCAGAGATAGCAGTCAGGGGTATAGCTATAGAGGGTGCAGAGATAGCAGTCAGGGGTATAGCTACAGAGGGTGCAGAGATAGCAGTCAGGTGTATAGCCATAGGGGGTGCAGAGATAGCAGTCAGGGGTATAGCTATAGAGGGTGCAGAGATAGCAGTCAGGGGTATAGCCATAGAGGGCGCAGAGATAGCAGGGACATAGCTATAGAGGTGCAGAGATACAGTGGAGAAAAAAAGTATGTAGTCGCCACCAATTGTACAAGTTCTCCCACTCATACAGATGAGGTCGGCCTGTAACTGACATCATAGGTAGACCTCAACTATGAGAGACACAATGAGAAATCCAGAAAATCTCATTGTCTGATTATTAAAGAATTTATTTGCAAATTATGGTGGAAAATAAGTATTTGGTCAATAAGAAAAGTTCATCTCAATACTTTGTTCTCTCTCCTTTGTTGGCAATGACAGAGGTCAGACGTTTTCTGTCTTCACAAGGTTGGCACACACAGTTGTGGTATGTTGGCCCATTCCTCCATGCAGATCTCCTCTAGAACACTGATGTTTTGGGGCTGTCGCTGGGCAACACGGACTTTCAACTCCCTCCAGAGGTTTTCTATGGGGTTGAGATCTGGAGACTGGCTAGGCCACTCCAGGACCTTGAAATACTTCTTATGAAGCCACTCCTTCGTTGCCCTGGCGGTGTGCTTGGGATCATTGTCATGCTGAAAGACCCAGCCACGTTTCATCTTCAATGCCCTTGCTGATGGAAGGAGGTTTGCACTCAAAATCTCATGATACATGGCCCCATTCATTCTTTCATGTACACGGATCAGTCGTCCTGGTCCCTTTGCAGAGAAACAGCCCCAAAGCATGATGTTGCCCCCCCATGCTTCACAGTAGGTATGGTGTTCTTTGGATGCAGCTCAGCATTCACTCTCCTCCAAACACCACGAGTTGTGTTTCTACCAAACAGTTCTACTTTGGTTTCATCTGACCATATGACATTCTCCCAATACTCTTCTGGAACACCCCAATGCTCTCTAGCAGACTTCAGACGGGCCCGGATATGTACTG
Organism: Rhinella marina; assembly: GCA_900303285.1. NCBI lineage: Eukaryota > Metazoa > Chordata > Amphibia > Anura > Bufonidae > Rhinella > Rhinella marina. Next base: position 120,017 of record ONZH01007226.1, on the reverse strand, counting down.
GCTTAAGCAGGGGGACACATCTGGCACTGCAGGATCTGAGTCCCTGGCGGTGTAGTGTGTTACTGACGGTAGCCTTTGTTACGTTGGTCCAAGCTTTCTGCAGGTCATTCACTAGGTCCCCCGTGTGGTTCTTGTGATCATTTTGACCCCACGGGGTGAGATCTTGCGTGGAGCCCCTGATGGAGGGAGATTATCAGTGATCTTGTATTATTGCTCCCACAGGTGATTTCTTCACACCAAGCTGCTTGCCTATTGCAGATTCAGTCTTCCCAGCCTGGTGCAGGTGTTTGTTTCTGGTGTCCTTCCACAGCTCTTTGGTCTTCACCATAGTGGAGTTTGGAGTGTGACTGTTTGAGGTTGTGGACAGGTGTCTTTTATACTGATAACAAACAGGAGCCATTACTACAGGTGATGAGTGGAGGACAGAGGAGCCTCTTACAGAAGAAGTTACAGGTCTGTGAGAGACAGAAATCTTCTTGTTTGTAGGTGACCAAATACTTATTCATACCTCCCAAGTGTTCCTCTTTTTGACCTAAGTCCCTCTTTTTGACCTGGAGAATTAATGCATAAATGTGCATTAATAAATTTACTAAATTGCTCCTTACTAAACTATCTGTATGGTTTCTACCTATAAATTAGACCAGAACTTCATTATTTGGTGCAATTTGGACCTTAAAATATCTATAATCTGATGATTTATGAGCTAATATTTATAAGGACAATGAAGCACAAGAATAAAATTGCTGCAGGGGCTCCAGTAATCATGCTTTGGGCGGAGTTAGAGGCGTGGCCTGGTATGAAAAAAAACTGCCGTCATGCACGCCGCACACATTGTCCCTCTTTGCAATTTTCAAAAGTTGGGAGACATGCTTATTTTCCACCATAATTTGCAAATAAATTCTTTAAAAATCAGACAATGTGATTTTCTGGATTTCTCATTGTGTCTCTCATAGTTGAGGTCTACCTATGATGTCAATTACAGGCCGACCTCATCTTTTTAAGTGGCAGAACTTGCACAATTGGTGGCAACACCCAGGGGCATAGCTACAGAGGGTGCAGAGGCGGCAGTCATTGGGCTGTAGATACAGTATAGGGGGTGCAGAGGTAGCAGCCAGGGGTAAACTACAGGTGGTGCAGAGGTGGCAGTCATACCCAGACTCTGGTGAGGCCCAAAGACTCCTGTGCCACAGAAGATGACACCACGTACACGGCAAATATTTAGCACTGGGGCCCAGGAGCTTGTCACAGTCTCTATGGATTGCACACATCTAATCATCACACAGGACACATTTGTTCTCCATGACTGTAATGGATTTCATTGTAACCACAAGAATCGGCTGAACTTTCTCCCAAATCCAGAACAGCTTTTAAAAAAAAAAAAAAAACACAGGAAAAGAGCAAAAACTTCTAACACAAAAATTACAGGAAACCAAATCTTCTGGAAGATGAAAACGGCTTCTTTGTAAGCCCCCGCTGCTGGAGTGGTCCGGGGCTTTCATGTGCTGGGGTTTATTTATAAGGAAATCTGACGGCGCGGTCACTGACTGATTGTGCAAATGTTTTTTCCTGATTTAGACAATAACAAAAATACCAAAGAGCAAACCTGGCCTTTTTTAACGCACCCCTCACTGTGGAGGACCGGATACATCCATGCATTCAATGCATTAGTTCAGTGAGAGCGGTGTAATGCTTCAGTTCTCCTGTGGTGGCGCTGCAGGAGAACTGGACAGGTTCCCTCACATCTAAAGATAAGGAATTGTGCAAAGCTCCATCCTCCTAAAAAGCTCAAGACAGTAAAGAGGGGGTAAAGTGAGGGGTGGAGGGGATGAAGCTGCAGTCCCACAACCCTACCCCCTATGTGCAGCCGCAGGGAGACATCTGATTGGTCAGGGCACACGGCATTGCTCTCTACCTTACTAAACATTCCTGGCTACTCCACATCCTCAGGGGTGAGAGGGGCTCTTTTTGTAGTGACCAGTCCTGTGTATTTTTCTTGGTCAAGTATTGCATTCATACAAATTGGCAGATAACAGAGAACAACAGACTGCATTCAAGTGCAATGCAAAGGAGGGAGGACAGATGCAGGTTTAGTGCCCCTCATATATCCTTATAATTACAGTATACTGCAGAGCACTATATGGCAGTACATGTACAGGATAAAATGACATGATGGCAGATCCAGGACATAAGTCTTCGGCCCCTTTACTCAGGACACAAGTCTTCGGCCCCTTTACTCGGGACACAAGTCTTCGGCCCCTTTACTCGGGACACAAGTCTTCGGCCCCTTTACTCGGGACACAAGTCTTCGGCCCCTTTACTCGGGACACAAGTCTTCGGCCCCTTTACTCGGGACACAAGTCTTCGGCCCCTTTACTCGGGACACAAGTCTTCGGCCCCTTTACTCGGGACACAAGTCTTCGGCCCCTTTACTCGGGACACAAGTCTTCGGCCCCTTTACTCGGGACACAAGTCTTCGGCCCCTTTACTCGGGACACAAGTCTTCGGCCCCTTTACTCGGGACACAAGTCTTCGGCCCCTTTACTCGGGACACAAGTCTTCGGCCCCTTTGGCAGTGATTCCAGCCTCCAGTCTTCTTGGAGATGAGGCCACAAGGTTTACTCCTGGATTTGTGGATTTTCGACCGTTCTCTCCAGCTCTGTCAGGTTGGATGGGGGCCGTCGGTGGACAGCCATTGTCAGGTCTTTCCAGAGATGCTCCATTGGGTTCCGGGCTTTGGCTATGGCCGTTCAAGGAAATTCAGATTTGTCCCTCAGCCGCTCCTGTGTTGTCCTGGCCGTGTGCTTAGCGCCATTGACTTATTGGAAAGTGAACCTTTGTGTCCAGGAGAAAGGCTGTGAATATTTATGTCCAGGCCACATTTTAGTTTTTCCTTTTTAATAAATTTGCAAACATTTCTAAAATCCTGTTTTCACCTCCTCATTATGGGGGACCGAGTGCAGATTGATGGGGAAGCCTGAATAGTCACTGAGTGGGGGTTATTAATGACTGGGTCACGGTGTAGTGGTGTGGCGGTATTATTTCGCCTTTATAAAGTGTTATTATTGGCAATGTCGGCCACTTATTCTGTAATATGTACTTTATTGTGTTTCCTTATGGATTCACCTCCATGCCAAACCCCACCCCCACTGGTCCACAGAAAAAATGTCTTGTATGAAACCTGTCCCTGGTGTGAAAAAGGTTGGGGACTACTGCAATAATGATGAGGATTATACTCATTAACTCCGGGCATGTATTTCCAGTGGTGACTGGTGCCGCAGACAGAACTTCCGCAAATATCTGCCCCGAGGTTACGGTTTAATGAAAGTCTCTAAATCCATAATTGTGAAAGTTCCCATCTTTCAAATCCTTAAATGCCAGACGTGGAAAGATTAGTGGCCAGGCTTGAACACGAAGACGGGCGCGGTAATCGACGATGACTAACTTGTCAGAATTAGATTTTAAGGAACTGCAGAAGGATGAGCCCAATTCTGGAACCTGGGTACGGTATGTCATGTAGTGTGGTCACTGGTCAGATGATGTCACAGGGTGAGGGCAGTGATGTCACACAGTCTATGTAGAGGATGGCACTCTGACTGGATGGTGATGTCACAGGGAGATCGCAGTGATGTCACACAGTCTATGTAGAGGATCGCACTATGACTGGATGGTGATGTCACAGGGTAAGGGCAGTGATGTCACACAGTCTATGTAGAGGATCGCACTATGACTGGATGGTGATGTCACAGGGTGAGGGCAGTGATGTCACACAGTCTATGTAGAGGATCGCACTCTGACTGGATGGTGATGTCACAGGGAGAGGGCAGTGATGTCACACAGTCTATGTAGAGGATCGCACTATGGATGGTGATGTCACAGGGAGAGGGCAGTGATGTCACACAGTCTATGTAGAGGATCGCACTATGACTGGATGGTGATGTCACAGGGTGAGGGCAGTGAGGTCACACAGTCTATGTAGAGGATCGCACTATGACTGGATGGTGATGTCACAGGGTGAGGGCAGTGAGGTCACACAGTCTATGTAGAGGATCGCACTCTGGATGGTGATGTCACAGGGAGAGGGCAGTGATGTCACACAGTCTATGTAGAGGATCGCACTATGACTGGATGGTGATGTCACAGGGTGAGGACAGTGAGGTCACACAGTCTATGTAGAGGATCGCACTATGACTGGATGGTGATGTCACAGGGTGAGGGCAGTGAGGTCACACAGTCTATGTAGAGGATCGCACTATGACTGGATGGTGATGTCACAGGGTGAGGGCAGTGAGGTCACACAGTCTATGTAGAGAATCTTACTATGACTGGATGATGATGTCACAGGGTGAGGGCAGTGAAGTCACACAGTATGTAGCAGATCATTTTCTTAAAGGATGACGTTATAGGGTGGGGGCAGTGACACCACAGTCTATACAGCACATCAGTCTCTGATTGGATGATGAGGGCAGTGAGGTCATAGAATCTATGTAGTAAATCTATCTGCAATTGGATGGTGATATCACAGTAAGGGCAGTGAGGTCTGTGTATATATCAAGATGGCATTATGATGTCACAGGTTGAGGACGGTGAGGTCATACAGTCTATGTAGCAGGTCAGTGATGTCACAGTGAGGTCATACAGTCTGTAAAGGAGGTTGGTTTGTGTTTGGATGGTGATGTCACAGCGGAGACAGTGAGGTCATACAGTCTATACATTAGGTTGGTTCGAACTTCGTCATGTGACTGAATGAGCGCAGTGTGGTCACACAGTTTACAAAGTAGTAAGTGATCTGAGGTACGAAACAGTGCCGAGCTGCCCTGGAGCTCACAATCTAATTGTCCTGGCACAGTTTGTGGCGCTGTGTGACGACCCCGGTGTACAATGTTATTGGCAGATGTTGTAAGATTCTTTGCATTTAAAAAATTATTAAAAATAAACATGTGACAACAATCTGAGTGATGAGCTGTGCTGGAGGAGAATGGGGAGTGTAGTGTGGAAATGATGGGTGTCCCTGCCATCAGACGAGGCAATCACATATACAGACTGTGCTCAGATGGTCAGGACATAGAACCTGGTTCACACCATGCCACCCTGTACTGGGGCAGATGCGTCATGTTATTCACATACCAAAATATTAGAAACTGGTTGCAGCAGCATGAAGGGGTAGGCCCGGCCATGTCACAAGCCGTATATGAGCAGCACTTACCTGACCTACTTATCACAGGTGTCTGCACCTGGAGACAGAAACAGGAGTCACCGCCATCCCTGCACCGAGAGTATCTCCATGACCATGAGGCCGCACCATCCACAGATAAAACAACTGGTTACATTGTATCTGCTGTTCTCAACCTGTGGTGATACTTCTCATCGGTTGCTACGGGTTACACAACCTTCCACTTCTGATGCACGGACATGATAATACAATATGTTCGACAATGAGTTACATTGTATCTGCCATTCTCCAGTGTACGGTGACACTGGTTGCTATGGGTTACATTGTATCTGCCATTCTCCAGTGTACGGTGCACTGGTCGCTATGGGTTACATTGTATCTGCCATTCTCCAGTGTACGGTGCACTGGTTGCTATGGGTTACATTGTATCTGCCATTCTCCAGTGTACGGTGCACTGGTTGCTATGGGTTACCTTGTATCTGCCATTCTCCAATGTACGGTGACATTGGTTGCTATGGGTTACCTTGTATCTGCCATTCTCCAGTGTACGGTGCACTGGTATCTATGGGTTACATTGTATCTGCCATTCTCCAGTGTACGGTGCACTGGTCGCTATGGGTTACATTGTATCTGCCATTCTCCAGTGTACGGTGCACTGGTCGCTATGGGTTACATTGTATCTGCCATTCTCCAGTGTACGGTGCACTGGTTGCTATGGGTTACATTGTATCTGCCATTCTCCAGTGTACGGTGCACTGGTTGCTATGGGTTACCTTGTATCTGCCATTCTCCAATGTACGGTGACATTGGTTGCTATGGGTACCTTGTATCTGCCATTCTCCAGTGTACGGTGCACTGGTATCTATGGGTTACATTGTATCTGCCATTCTCCAGTGTACGGTGCACTGGTTGCTATGGGTTACATTGTATCTGCCATTCTCCAGTGTACGGTGCACTGGTTGCTATGGGTTACGTTGTATCTGCCATTCTGCAGTGTACGGTGCACTGGTTGCTATGAGTTACATTGTATCTGCCATTCTCCAGTGTACGGTGACACTGGTTGCTATGGGTTACGTTGTATCTGCCATTCTGCAGTGTACGGTGACACTGGTTTCTATGGGTTACATTGTATCTGCCATTCTCCAGTGTACTGGTTGCTATGGGTTACATTGTATCTGCCATTCTCCAGTGTACTGGTTGCTATGGGTTACATTGTATCTGCCATTCTCCAGTGTACGGTGCACTGGTTGCTATGGGTTACATTGTATCTGCCTTTCTCCAGTGTATGGTGCACTGGTTGCTATGGGTTACACACTTCTGTAACTTTGTATCGGTCTGTATGTCTCCAGCATTACGTAAGGGGTCGTGTATTATTATATCGCATGACATAAAGTAATGGTATAAAAGTGTCTAATCGGGTAGAGTAACGGTGGAACGGCGGCTTAATCTGCGCGCTCCGAGCGGCTCAGGAAGTAAGTTATCTGCACAAATCCACCTAAAACGTCCCCTATCTCTTCTGACATCCACCAGAGCTCATCCACACGTAACGTATTGGCCAGGCTTATGGATTACAGCACCAGCAAAGAGAATGAGATTTGTGGAGATCACACCCACACGCTGCACAAACCTTTCACGTGGAAACTGAGCTGTGGTGTGGAGTTTATCGCTCGCAGGACGACAATTTCTGTTGAGGATTTTTGCAGATTTTCCCCAGTTCTGTCTTGATTCAGCATTAATGTATCAGAGGCTTTGCAGTGAAAAAATCATTGAACCCGCACAATTCAGTGCAGATTTCCTTTTGAAGAACTGCAGACGTGACGCATAGTAAACCTGTTACGTGTGGATGTACTCGTAAAGTGGCAGCGGACATCACCCCATGATCTGACCCGTCAGTCTGAAATCTGAAAACGTTTTGTCCACTAATGCAGCAGAACTGACCCAGCGCATCAGACACTTCAGCCAGGACTGCGCATGTATACCAGGCCGGTGGTGTTTGGACTGATCCCCCTGCGCCCATCAATCACCCAATATCTCACAGGACGGGAGACATTTTGGCTGCTGGCACCTTGTGGTTGACCTCTCACACTTATATCCCTAGAAAGCGATGTTTCCACGGTGTCACCCATCGCTCGGCACTTCATTCCTGGGCACCTCTGACTTATTTGGAGAACTGTGTTACATTCCACATACAGGAGCTGATGGGATAATTGTATAACACGGGCGCTCGATCCCAGCACCAGGCACAGGGTATTAGTGGAAACAGTATAAAGGGCAAGGGGCGCAGCTCTACGTTCCTAGAAAACAGCTCGCTCATGGCTCTGGGTGGGGGAGAGGTACATACAAGCCCCTCACCCTGGCTCCCCCTGATCAGACCCTGAATTAGGTGTCGGTGTTACTTAAGACTATGTACCTGCCCTACGGGGTGTTACTGCTCCTTGATCTCCCTTGCACTTGGTGACCCCTGGAGAACACAATGAAACACCCTCCCAGCTCTGCTAAAGACCAGGGCGTGAGTAGAAGCATGCTGCGATAGACGCATCCTGGCGCACGGTTCTGTGAGGCACGCAGCACGTTTTGTTGCACCGGATGAAGAAAGTCGCGGTTCTCGGGTTTTCGAAAAAAAAAATAAGTAAAAGCATCATGGCTAGAAGAAGCCATACATTGCACCATAGGCGTACATGTACGGCCACCGTGCTGTGCAGCAAGGAGGGAAATCCATCCAACCAAGCGAGCTGCCTCACACTTATGATGTCATATACACTGTGTGGTGCCATCGCCCGGACTCCTAATTTCATTTATCCACCTCCCTTGTTGTGTGCGTCTCTTCTGGATCCTTCAGGTAGAATCTTTTCTCCTGCTGAGATGAGTGGCAGTGAAGGGACACGCCCCCTCCTGTCTCCACCAGTGGGAGGACATTTTACATTCTGGGTACGGGTGGGGGTGGGTATCAGTACATTTTTGTCTCGGCACCAGGCTCATGGCCTATTCATGTGGAAGGTCCTTCCACCTCAGTGCACTGTGCAGACCGGTGAGCGGCACACCCCACATACCGCACGCCCCCTTAATAGACACACTGTCAGGGCAGACTCATATGGATACATGGTAGCACTCGAGGTAAATTAGAGGGGTGCACACAGATTTATGTTACATACGCCGCAGTCTAGGGGGTCTATGAATCCGGTGTTACCTGCACTATTATACTGGGTCATGTGACAGTGGTGACATCACTGCACTACAAGCAGAAGGCGGGATACATGTCTACCTATGATCCAAACAGAAGGGTGTATATATCAGGGCAGATGCGGGACTGTCTACACTGATACACTGTAACAAATTCAGCAGCTGAGAACAGGACTAAGCGTGGCTATCCTGCCTATGGATGTCAATGAGAATGGTTCTATTCACTGTCAGCAAGCAGAGATATTGTAAATGATGAGGAACTGAAGCACAAAGTCTATTGGAAAGCTGCCGTACTTCTGACGTGGTGACAGACTGGATTTGTCTCTAGGAGAAATATTTCCATGATTATAATCGTCCATCCAGGGCGCGGTCACATGACCATCCTCTTATAAGAGTCACCGGCACAAGAGCGCACACGACCTGACAGCTGCGTAATGGAAACCTGCGGCTGCCGTACCGTTAACTGATTAACTGCCAGGTACAGATCATCTGTATTGTACCATATATCCTCCTACACCTGGGATATACCGCCTCTGTATTGTGCCATATATCCTCCTACACCTGGGATATACCGCCTCTGTATTGTGCCATATATCCTCCTACACCTGGGATACACCGCCTCTGTATTGTGCCATATATCCTCCTACACCTGGGATATACCGCCTCTATATTGTGCCATATATCCTCCTACATCTGGGATATACCGCCTCTATATTGTGCCATATATCCTCCTACATCTGGGATATACCGCCTCTATATTGTGCCATATATCCTCCTACATCTGGATATGCCGCCTCTGTATTGTGCCATATATCCTCCTACACCTGGGATACACCGCCTCTGTATTGTGCCATATATCCTCCTACACCTGGGATATACCGCCTCTGTATTGTGCCATATATCCTCCTACACCTGGGATATACCGCTTCTGTATTGTACCATATATCCTCCTACACCTTGGATACACCGCCTCTGTATTGTGCCATATATCCTCCTACACCTGGGATATACCGCCTCTGTATTGTGCCATATATCCTCCTACACCTGGGATACACCGCCTCTGTATTGTGCCATATATCCTCCTACACCTGGGATATACCGCCTCTGTATTGTGCCATATATCCTCCTACACCTGGGATATACCGCCTCTGTATTGTGCCATATATCCTCCTACACCTGGGATACACCGCCTCTATATTGTGCCATATATCCTCCTACATCTGGGATATACCGCCTCTATATTGTGCCATATATCCTCCTACATCTGGGATATGCCGCCTCTGTATTGTGTCATATATCCTCCTACACCTGGGATACACCGCCTCTGTATTGTGCCATATATCCTCCTACACCTGGGATATACCGCCTCTGTATTGTGCCATATATCCTCCTACACCTGGGATATACCGCCTCTATATTGTGCCATATATCCTCCTACATCTGGGATATACCGCCTCTATATTGTGCCATATATCCTCCTTCATCTGGGATATGCCGCCTCTGTATTGTGCAATATATCCTCCTACACCTGGGATATACCGCCTCTGTATTGTGCCATATATCCTCCTACACCTGGGATATACCCGCCTCTGTATTGTGCCATATATCCTCCTATACCTAGGATATACCGCCTCTATATTGTGCCATATATCCTCCTACACCTGGGATATACCGCCTCTGTATTGTGCCATATATCTTCCTAAACCTAGTATATACTGCTTCTGTATTGTACCATATATCCTCCTACACCTAGGATACACCACCTCTGTATTGTGCCACATATCCTCCTACACCTGGGATACACCACCTCTGTATTGTACCATATATCTCCTACACCTGGGATACACCGCCTCTGTATTATGCCACATATCCTCCTACACCTAGGATACACCGCCTCTGTATTGTACCATATATCCTCCTACACCTAGGATATACCACCTGTCTATTGTACCTTATATCCTCCTACACCAGGGATACACCGCCTCTGTATTGTGCCATATATCCTCCTACCCCTAAGATACACTGCCTCTGTATTGTACCATATATCCTCCTACACCTAGGATATACCGCCTGTCTATTGTACCTTATATCCTCCTATACCTGGGATATACCGCCTCTGTATTGTGCCATATATCCTCCTACACCTAGGATATACCACCTGTCTATTGTACCTTATATCCTCCTACACCAGGGATACACCGCCTCTGTATTGTGCCATATATCCTCCTACCCCTAAGATACACCGCCTCTGTATTGTACCATATATCCTCCTACACCAAGGATATACCGCCTGTCTATTGTACCTTATATCCTCCTATACCTGGGATATACCGCCTCTGTATTGTGCCATATATCCTCCTACACCTGGGATATACCGCCTCTGTATTATGCCACATATCCTCCTACACCTAGGATACACCGCCTCTGTATTGTGCCATATATCCTCCTACACCTAGGATATACCACCTGTCTATTGTACCTTATATCCTCCTACACCTGGGATATACCGCCTCTGTATTATGCCACATATCCTCCTACACCTAGGATACACCGCCTCTGTATTGTACCATATATCCTCCTACACCTAGGATATACCGCCTCTGTATTGTACCATATATCCTCCTACACCTAGGATACACCGCCTCTGTATTGTACCATATATCCTCCTACACCTAGGATATACCGCCTGTCTATTGTACCTTATATCCTCCTACACCAGGGATACACCGCCTCTGTATTGTGCCATATATCCTCCTACCCCTAGGATACACCGCCTCTGTATTGTACCATATATCCTCCTACACCTAGGATATACCGCCTGTCTATTGTACCTTATATCCTCCTACACCTAGGATACACCGCTTCTGTATTGTATCATATATCCTCCTACACCTGGGATACACCGCCTCTGTATTGTGCCATATATCCTCCTACCCCTAGGATACACCGCCTCTGTATTGTACCATATATCCTCCTACACCTAGGATACACCGCCTCTGTATTGTACCATATATCCTCCTACACCTAGGATATACCGCCTGTCTATTGTACCTTATATCCTCCTATACCTGGGATACACCGCGTCTGTATTGTGCCATATATTCCTCATATATACTGTGTTATATTGAGCCCTACACCAGCGATATGCTCTTCTGTATAAATATATGTCTAGATTTGTCCAATTTCTCAGGGTACACTTTTGATACATTGTGGCACAGACACATACACCATATATAGTACATGCAGAGTGCTGCAATTTTTTATTTTACCATTCATCACATGATAATTTGAACCAATAGAAAAGATAAGAATGGTCACATGCTGTTGTATCTTTAACCCTTTCATGACCAGTTGATTTTCTGTTTCTTAGTTTTCGTTTTTACTCCCAGCCTTCCCAAAGCCATAACTTTTTTATTTTTCTGTCCACACAGCTGTAGGGTGTGTTTTATTGTGGGATAAGATGCCCTTTCTAACGGCACTATTAACGGTTACATACAATGTGATGGGAAGCGGGAAAAATGAAACTGGAAATAAACACAATTCCCGGACAGTTATTTTGGGTTTAGTTTTTACGGCGTTCCCTAAATCATATGGAGACAGGTCTCTGTACAGCATTAAAACAAAGCCTTAGAATGGATCAACGTCGGATGATCTGAAGCTCGAATCGCTCAAGCCTAATCCTGATGCTAGGCCACCATCATGGAAAACTCCTTTAAGGATACAAGTGTGTGCGTGTGTGTGTGTGTGTGTGTGTACAGTGGTCCCTCAAGTCACAATAGTAATTGGTTCCAGGACGACCATTATATGTTTAAACCAACTTCAGTAATCGGTTCCAAAGCCCCAAAATGTCATCCATGATAAGAGAAAATGAAGATTTAAGAAACATAAGCAGATAACTAAGAGATAAGACAAGTTCTTACATATAACAGTTCGGAATAACTGCTATCTAGTAACTAACCATGTACTGTACTATATACACCTCCTCTATACCTTACAATATATATAGCTCCCCTGTACTGTACTATATACACCTCCTCTATACCTTAATATATATATATATATATATATATCTCCCCTGTACTGTACTATATACACCTCCTCTATACCTTACAATATATATAGCTCCCCTGTACTGTACTATATACACCTCCTCTATACCTTAATATA
>ONZH01007226.1:0-102500 GCA_900303285.1 Rhinella marina | reverse complement strand
CCCCTTATGACAAGGGCTCCCCTATATGACAGGACTCCCCCATATGACAGGGGCTCCCCCATATGACAAGGGCTCCCCTATATGACAGGACTCCCCCATATGACAGGACTCCCCCATATGACAGGACTCCCCCTTATGACAAGGGCTCCCCTATATGACAGGACTCCCCCATATGACAGGACTCCCCCATATGACAGGACTCCCCCTTATGACAAGGGCTCCCCCATATGACAGGACTCCCCATATGACAGGACTCCCCCATATGACAGGACTCCCCCTTATGACAAGGGCTCCCCTATATGACAGGACTCCCCCATATGACAGGACTCCCCCATATGACAGGGCTCCCCCATATAACAGGGGCTCCCCTTATGGACAGGGGCTCCCCCATATGACAGGGCTCCCCCATATAACAGGGCTCCCCCTTATGACAGGGGCTCCCCCATATGACAGGGCTCCCCCATATAACAGGGGCTCCCCCTTATGACAAGGGCTCCCCTATATGGACAGGACTCCCCCATATGACAGGGGCTCCCCCATATGACAAGGGCTCCCCTATATGACAGGGCTCCCCCATATGACAGGGCTCCCCCATATGAAAGGGCTCCCCCATATGACAAGGACTCCCCTGTATGACGGGCTCCCCCGTTATGACGGGGTTCCCCCATATGACAAGGGCTCCCCCATATGACAAGGGCTCCCCCGTATGAACAAGGCTCCCCCCGCTATGACAGGACTCCCCCATATGACAGGACTCCCCCTTATGACAAGGGCTCCCCTATATGACAGGACTCCCCCCATATGACAAGGGCTCCCCATATGACAAGGGCTCCCCTATATGACAGGACTCCCCTATATGACAGGACTCCCCCATATGACAAGGGCTCCCCCATATGACAGGGCTCCCCCATATAACAGGGGCTCCCCCTTATGACAGGGGCTCCCCCATATGACAGGGCTCCCCCATATAACAGGGGCTCCCCCTTATGACAAGGGCTCCCCTATATGACAGGACTCCCCCCATATGACAGGGGCTCCCCCATATGACAAGGGCTCCCCTATATGACAGGACTCCCCCATATGACAGGGCTCCCCCATATGACAAGGGCTCCCCTATATGACAGGACTCCCCCATATGACAAGGGCTCCCCCATATGACAAGGGCTCCCCTATATGACAGGACTCCCCTATATGACAGGACTCCCCCATATGACAAGGCTCCCCCATATGACAGGGCTCCCCCATATAACAGGGGCTCCCCCTTATGACAGGGGCTCCCCCATATGACAGGGCTCCCCCATATAACAGGGGCTCCCCCTTATGACAAGGGCTCCCCTATATGACAGGACTCCCCCATATGACAGGGGCTCCCCCATATGACAAGGGCTCCCCTATATGACAGGGCTCCCCCATATAACAGGGGCTCCCCCATATGACAAGGGCTCCCCTATATGACAAGGGCTCCCCTATAGGCTGCCCCCCGGGTAGTGCGATGCAGCTAATACCCCCTCAGGGTCACATCCAGACTCCGTTCACATGTCACACAATTTGTTCCTGAGCTCTTTGGATTTGCTGAAACTGCACAAATGACTTTCCTGCCGGGTGACTTCACCAGAGAAGCAAAAGCAACAAATCCAGTGCGTCCGCAGAAAGATGGTGTCAGCCGTGAAATCTGCAGACGGGGAGGAAATAATAATCTCAGCCAGTCCCATGGAGAAGGTTAGAGAGGTCACTGGGGCCAAAGAGGCTGAGCCGGGGAGAGCGACAGGACAATGTAATAGAAGACATTGTAGGGCTGCATTCACACTTCAGTTATTGGGAGCCAGAACCAGGTGCGGATCAATCACAGAACAGGAGGAGATCTTCCATTACACCCGGTCTGTGTGGAGGCTTCACTACTGGTGTGAACAGAGCCTAACATCCTTCATCAAGACACAAAGAAGACACAAAGTAACAAGTTCCATCTCAAGGATTTAAAGTTTTAACAAAAAAATAAATAAATAAAGCAAATCAGGTCGGAATTGTTAACAGAAAAGTGAGCCTCCAGCCCATACACCTGCAGATCTCAACCTGAATCTATCTAGCTGCTGCAGAACTACAACTCCCATCATGCCCTGACAGCTGCAGGTTGGAGGTCACTGTCTTTGTCTACTGCACATCTCCTCCTTCGTGTTCGCTCTTCACATGAAGTTACAATCTCTGGAAACTGAATGTAAAGCAAATCCCCCCAATAAATAGAACACTGTGCGCCCCCCGGTGGTAGCAGCCGCACACAGCGCCTCCTAACTTACACAAAATATTGTTCAACTTCATTTATTTTATGTTTCACAATAATATAAATAATTATCCTGCAATTTGGGAATTAGGTTTCGCCAAATCTGTAAAACTCTATGACTGTATATACGATGGTTCTGTACACCTCTAGGACTGTACATACGATGGTTCTGTACACCTCTAGGACTGTACATACGATGGTTCTGTACACCTCTAGGACTGTACATACGATGGTTCTGTACACCTCTAGACTGTACATACGACGGTTCTGTACACCTCTAGGACTGTACATACGATGGTTCTGTACACCTCTAGGACTGTACATACGACGGTTCTGTACACCTCTAGGACTGTACATACGATGGTTCTGTACACCTCTAGGACTGTACATACGACGGTTCTGTACACCTCTAGGACTGTACATACGACGGTTCTGTACACCTCTAGGACTGTACATACGACGGTTCTGTACACCTCTAGGACTGTACATACGACGGTTCTGTACACCTCTAGGACTGTACATACGACGGTTCTGTACACCTCTAGGACTGTACATACGACGGTTCTGTACACCTCTAGGACTGTATATACGATGGTTCTGTACACCTCTAGGACTGTACATACGACGGTTTCTGTACACCTCTAGGACTGTACATACGACGGTTCTGTACACTCTAGGCTGTACAACGACGTTCTGTACACTCTAGGACTGTAATACGATGGTTCTGTACACCTCTAGACTGTACATACGATGGTTCTGTACACCTCTACGACTGTACATACGATGGTTCTCTACACCTCTAGGACTGTACATACGATGGTTCTGTACACCTCTAGGACTGTACATACGATGGTTCTCTACACTTCTAGGACTGTATATACGATGGTTCTGTACACCTCTAGGACTGTACATACGATGGTTCTGTACACCTCTAGGACTGTACATACGATGGTTCTCTACACCTCTAGGACTGTACATACGATGGTTCTGTACACCTCTAGGACTGTACATACGATGGTTCTGTACACCTCTAGGACTGTACATACGATGGTTCTGTACACCTCTAGGACTGTACATACGATGGTTCTGTACACCTCTAGGACTGTTATATACGATGGTTCTGTACACCTCTAGGACTGTATATACGATGTTCTGTACACCTCTAGGACTGTATATACGATGGTTCTGTACACCTCTAGGACTGTACATACGATGGTTCTGTACACCTCTAGGACTGTACATACGATGGTTCTCTACACCTCTATGACTGTATATACGATGGTTCTGTACACCTCTATGACTGTATATACGATGGTTCTGTACACCTCTAGGACTGTATATACGATGGTTCTGTACACCTCTAGGACTGTATATACGATGGTTCTGTACACCTCTAGGACTGTATATACGATGGTTCTGTACACCTCTAGGACTGTATATACGATGGTTCTCTACACCTCTATGACTGTATATACGATGGTTCTGTACACCTCTAGGACTGTATATACGATGGTTCTGTACACCTCTAGGACTGTATATACGATGGTTCTGTACACCTCTAGGACTGTATATACAATAGTCCTCGTTGCCTCTATGGGAGTTCTCTGGTTCTTGTAGTCCATCTTCACCTCACACACCAAGACACATTTGAATCAGTCACAGTCAGGTCATGTGACTCCACTTCTGTGGGAAAACCTCGGTCATGTGGCGCTCCTTCATCAGCCCGCCCTTGCTGACATGGTCACGTGGTGGTGATCACGTCATCTGCCTATGTCGGGTCGCACACTGATGACGTCGGTTTGTGCTTTGCCGTGTGGTGGTCAGTAGTGTGCAGGAGGGAGAACATCATGGGGAAGAAAGGGAAGAAGGAGAAGAAGGTGAAGGGGGCGGAGAAGACGGCGGCTAAGATGGAGAAGAAAGTCTCCAAGAGGTCCAAAAAGGAGGAGGTGAGAATTGTGTCTGAGTAACCGCACCCTGTGAACGGAGGTCTAGTCTGGTCCACATTAAAGGGTCATTCTGTCTGTTCATTATAGACAGGAGGGGGCGGTGTCACAGATGGGGGGTCCCGTCTGTCAGTGGTTTCGTCAGTGTCCTCTCTCTGTGTCCCCAGGATGATCTGGAGGCGCTAATCGCAGAGTTCCAGTCACTGGACGCCAAGAAAACCCAAGTAGTGGAGACGGCGTGTCTGCCCCCGAGCGCCAGGTAAGAGGCTTAGATACACTGCCCAGCATCACACACCAGAGGCTTAGATACACTGCTCAACATCACACACACTAGCCTTAGATACACCGTCCAGTATCACACACCATAGGCTTAGATACACTGCCCAGCATCACATACACCAGGGGCTTAGATACACCACCCAGTATCACACACCACAGGCTTAGATACACCACCCAGTATCACACACAACAGGCTTAGATACACCACCCAGTATCACACACCATAGGCTTAGATACACGGCCCAGCATCGCATACACCAGAGACTTAGATACACCGTCCAGTATCACACACCACAGGCTTAGATACACTGCCCAGTATCACACACCATAGGCTTAGATACACTGCCCAGCACATTACCACATACCATAGGCTTGGATACACGGCCCAGCACAGTACCACACATGATAGGATTAGATACACGGCCCAGCACAGTACCACACATGATAGGATTAGATACACAGCTCAGCAGACATATCACACATGATGGGATTAGATACACAGCTCAGCAGACAGTATCACACAGGAGAGGATTAGATACACAGCTCAGCAGACAGTATCACACAGGAGAGGATTAGATACACAGCTCAGCAGACAGTATCACACAGGAGAGGATTAGATACACTGCTCAGCAGACAGTATCACACAGGAGAGGATTAGATACACAGCTCAGCAGACAGTATCACACAGGAGAGGATTAGATACACGGTGTACAGTCCCTGTAGATGGTTACATATGATCGGACGGTTTCTCTCCTCCAGGCTGAACGCTTCGCTGACTCCGCACCCTGAGAAGGACGAGCTGATTCTCTTTGGAGGTGAATATTTCAATGGCCAAAAAGTAAAGTATTTCTTCATTTTACTCCCATTATATGTATTTTTTTATAAGACGACTGAGTGGCACTACAAGTCCCAGCACAGCTGACACATGGCACGGCTCTGTATCTGTTCCGCATAGTAATGTCCAGCCTAGTTATTGGACGACGAGGAGCTCTGCGGTTTTCGGTCACAGCTCGTGTGTCAGTTTTCTGGAGTGAAAGAGACATATTTGTTACTTTTTTTTTTCTCTGCTTTTGCCACTTGTATGGAAGGGGCGGGGCCTAGTGGAAGGGGGTGGGACCTAATGGAAGGGGTGGGGCCAGCTCCATCTGACAGATTAATCATTTATTCCAGACAATTGTCATAACTCTACTCCAGCTCACGGCTGCCATATATTTCAGTTTGTGGCTCCCGGACGTCCAGGGGGCCCCGGATTTCAGCTTCTTATTAAATTTGGTTATTTGTCCTCTGAGGATCGGTCTTATTAAATCTGCCGCCTTGAGTTTAATTTTCCCCATTTTCAGGATCTCCGTCAGGGAATGTTTTTGTTTACATCCGGATGCTCAGCCCATCCATACCTATCCTGAACTTCTCACAGCTGAGGGTTTGTTACAGTTGTGTCCAGTCTGGACATGAGCAGCACAGACCCCTCTCCTGTCCTGAGGTTTGTTACAATGTATCAGTTTAGAGCAGGGATCAGCAACCTTTGGCACTCCAGGTGTGGTGAAACTACAACTCCCAGCATGCACACTTGCTTGGTTATTCTCAGAACTTCTGTAGAAGTGAATGGAGCATGCTGGGGGTTGTAGTTTCACAACAGCTGGAGTGCTGGAGGTTGCTGAACCCTGGTCTATAGGATTCCTGTGTTTCTGAACCTTTTCATGCCAAGTACCTTGTGGGCAGGGCACAGTGCCCGGTGTTAGGAACATGTTCTGTGCCTCTGCAGTTCCTCCACATTAGGACCCATGATGGATGACATACAGGAGACACTACCTGACATACAGGAGAATCCAGCCCTTACATCTAGTGACGTTCTCTTTCTTCATCTCCATTCGGCCCAGACCGCCATGATGACTTCTCTCAGCCGCTCCTCATCTCTGCACAGTTTGTCACACAGACAAAGGTTCCTACTTTTCCATCATCCTCCCATCTTCTGAACACCCCATCCTGGCCCCCCTATTACTGTGCCCGCTGTGCCCCCCAATACTGTACTGCAGAAGCAGATAGCCCCCCCCCCCTGAAAATACTAGCAGCAAACAGATAGTGCCCCTCCAATAAT
Source organism: Rhinella marina (assembly GCA_900303285.1). NCBI lineage: Eukaryota > Metazoa > Chordata > Amphibia > Anura > Bufonidae > Rhinella > Rhinella marina. The sequence goes on along the minus strand of ONZH01007226.1, from coordinate 95,908 downwards.
TATTGTCACATAACGTCCCCCAAAAATAATTGTGCAAAGCTGACACTGTGCCCGGGTGCCCCCCCAGTAATAGTGCTCCCAAAGGGCCCCCCAATATTAATATTTCTCTGCCCTTAACAGTAGTAGTAACCCCTGCAGTGCCCCCAATAGTAACTATGTTCCCCAGTAGTAATAATGCTCCAAGTAGTACTAATGCCACATACAGCCCCCTGACAGGTGATAAAACCTCCATAATGTGTACCAGTAGATAAAATGTTACCTTATAGTGCCACCAGTAATAATAATGCTGCCCTAAGGAGGAAGAGGAAAATAATCAGTTACACACCTCACTATGAGAGTGAACAGCGGGGGCAGGGAGACATCGGCCCCTGGGGCCCCCTGCAGTATTCAGGATGGTGATAATGAATATGGAGCGCCCCTGTCACCCAGCTCTGAACATTGCTGCGTCCTAGAGCAGCCCCCGCATATCCCCCCACCAGACACCACTGGGGTACACGTGCCGCAGTCTGTAGTACTGTAACAAACCCTCAGCTGTGCGCAGTATTGGGCCGGGCCTCAGGATGATGACATTTGCCGATCGGTGGAGTAGAGTTTGTTGCAGCAGAAATGATGAGCGTTCTGTCTAATCGTTTTATTTCTCTTAGGGCTCATGCACACGACCGCGGTTTTTGTCCACATCCGGTCCGCTTTTTTTCTGGGTCAAATGCGACCAAATCACTTCAACGGGGCCACAAACGATGCGGACAGCACAGGGTGGGCGGTCGACATCTGTATGTCCGTCCCATGCTGTCCACAAAAAAATAGAACATGTCCTATTCCACATCACGGACAAGGATTGGACCGTTCTGTTCTGGGCCGGACGTTCCGTTCCACCAAATACGGCAACGCACACGGTTCATATCCGTGTTCTGCCGAGGTCGTGTACATGAGCCCCTGATTTACATTATTATAGCTTTTATACTGATTTTATTGGGGGGGAGGGGAGACCTTCCTGTAGAAATATGCATGGCTTACAGATCCACACCGTAAAGGATACGTGAGCTAATGTCCGCTGTTTGTAAAAAAGAAACCATCAGCAACAGAAATGGCGCAAAAAAACCCTTCAATTGTAGGATGGCGACTAAATGTCCTCCGAGTCCGTCTCGTGCTCTTGTTATATCATTAATATGGCTGATACCGGCCGACATCTGGACCTAGTCCTCAGTCACCACATTCTGCTCTCGGACTCGCCGGCGGATCCAGGGTTCATTACTTAGTTCCAGAATTAAAGGGCCACTCCGTCTAACTTCTGGGGGTGCCCTGAGCGGTGGTTCGTGGACGTCCCCATGTGATGAACATACAGATTCACCTACCAGACATTACTTTACAAGAAGCTGTTTTTGACATGATCGCCACAAGAGGGCGCTGTGTACACAGCTAGATATAGCTCTGGAGAGTCACCACATACTGATCACCCACTAGAGGGCGCTCTGTATATAGCTCTGGAGAGTCACCACATACTGATCACCCACTAGAGGGCGCTGTGTATATAGCTCTGGAGAGTCACCACATACTGATCACCCACTAGAGGGCGCTCTGTATATACCTGGATATAGCTCTGGAGAGTCACCACATACTGATCACCCACTAGAGGGCGCTGTGTACACAGCTAGATATAGCTCTGGAGAGTCACCACATACTGATCACCCACTAGAGGGCGCTGTGTATATACCTGGATATAGCTCTGGAGAGTCACCACATAGAGACCACCCACTAGAGGGCGCTCTGTATATACCTGGATATAGCTCCAGAGAGTCACCACATAGAGACCATCCACTAGAGGGCGCTCTGTATATACCTGGATATAGCTCTGGAGATCACCACATAGAGACCATCCACTAGAGGGCGCTCTGTATATACCTGGATATAGCTCTGGAGATCACCACATAGAGATCACCCACTAGAGGGCGCTCTGTATATACCTGGATATAGCTCTGGAGAGTCACCACATAGAGACCATCCACTTAGAGGGCGCTCTGTATTACCTGGATATAGCTCTGGAGAGTCACCACATAGAGACCATCCACTAGAGGGCGCTCTGTATATACCTGGATATAGCTCTGGAGTAGTCACCACACAGCATCATCCACTAGAGGGCGCTCTGTATACCTGGATATAGCTCTGGAGAGTCACCACATAGAGATCACCCACTAGAGGGTGCTCTGTATATACCTGGATATAGCTCTGGAGAGTCACCACATAGAGATCACCCACTAGAGGGCGCTCTGTAATATACCTGGATATAGCTCTGGAGAGTCACCACATAGAGAATCAACCCACTAGAGGGCGCTCTGTATATACCTGGATATAGCTCTGGAGAGTCACCACATAGAGACCATCCAACTAGAGGGCGCTCTGTATATACCTGGATATAGCTCTGGAGAGTCACCACACAAGACATCATCCACTAGAGGGCGCTCTGTATACCTGGATATAGCTCTGGAGAGTCACCACATAGAGATCACCCACTAGAGGGTGCTCTGTATATACCTGGATTATAGCTCTGGAGAGTCACCACATAGAGACCATCCACTAGAGGGCGCTCTGTATATACCTGGATATAGCTCTGGAGAGTCACCACATAGAAGAGACCATCCACTAGAGGGCGCTCCTGTATATACCTGGATATAGCTCTGGAAGTCACCACTAGAGGACCATCCACTAGAGAGCGTTCTGTATATACCTGGATATAGCTCTGGAGATCACCACATAGAGACATCCACTAGAGGGCGCTCTGTATATACCTGGATATAGCTCTGGAGAGTCACCACATAGAGATCACCCACTAGAGGGCGCTCTGTATATACCTGGATATAGCTCTGGAGAGTCACCACATAGAGACCATCCACTAGAGGGCGCTCTGTATACCTGGATATAGCTCTGGAGAGTCACCACATAGAGACCATCCACTAGAGGGCGCTCTGTATATACCTGGATATAGCTCTGGAGAGTCACCACATAGAGACCATCCACTAGAGGGCGCTCTGTATATACCTGGATATAGCTCTGGAGAGTCACCACATAGAGACCATCCACTAGAAGGCGCTCTGTATACCTGGATATAGCTCTGGAGAGTCACCACATAGAGATCGTCCAGTAGAGAACGTAACATGTTTCTGACCTTATCAGGTGTCAGTGTTAAGTCTTAACCTGGTTTGAAGCACAACTTTTATTTTATCTTTTTTTGCAGCGACAGCCAATATGGCTGCCATCAGAACCCTTGTGTGCGTCTGTCTTATGCCACATAATGAGTTGATTTCCCATTTAGTGGTGACAACCACTCTCGGAGATGCAGCGGCAGCCGGATTGGTTGTCACCCAGCTGCACAGGACGTGTCCGGGAAGGTTGTGGAACAATGCTGAGAATATTCTGATTATAATGATTATAATAATTGGCGTCTTCTTCTTTGAATATTTTCTTTGTCTTTTCCAGACTTTCCTGTATAACGAGCTATACGTCTATAATATCAAGAAGAACGGCTGGAGCAAAGTGGACGTCCCGAACCCGCCACCACGACGCTGCGCTCATCAGGTAACGCCCCTCCCCCACTGAAGTGCATAGAATGTCGCCAGTTCTGTATGAGAAATCTATACACACAGTAAAGGGTTAAGTTACCCCCCCACACACACATTAAGCCTGGACCACTTTCCATTCAGTAGTCGTATTGATTACTAAAGACGGCGGTTATTGGATCCTGGCGAATTACCCTCCCCCACCTCCGGGCCGGGCACGTTTATTACACCCTGGGGCTAATAGATGACTCATATGAAGGTGGGGGAGGGGTGGCATAGACCATTACATGGGGGACGAGCGATCAGTTCCCTGAATCACTCGGTAAGTTCCATCTTCATCCTGATTACTGTAAGTTTGTTCGGGGCAAATGACAAGGAAATGGTTGGATTTTGTTCTGAGCCGCGTATTTCGCCTTCACGTCACAAGGCTTTTTACATATACAGAGAAACAGAAGTTTTCAAACTTTTTAATAAACTTTTCATTTTATTTTTTTCCCATTTCCAAGATCTCTGCTTGCTGTCAGTGAATGAGAATATTCTTGCTGTTATCCAGAGCCTGAGAATCCATCTTGACCGAGTACTTCTCATAGCTTTGGGTTTGTTACAATTGTATCTAGCCTAGGCAATCATCTGATACATGTTACCTGTACCGATACATTGTAACAGCCCACGTGGAGGGTCTGGATCGGGGTGTGGCCCGCGTGGAGGGTCTGGATCGGGGTGTGGCCCGCGTGGAGGGTCTGGATCGGGGTGTGGCCCGCGTGGAGGGTCTGGATGTGTCCTATACTTTGCCACAACAGGTGGACCACAGACCCATTGAAGTCAGAGGGGGCGTGCACACGGCCGGTACCTGTGTTTTGTAAATCCTTGATATGCAGACCACAAAACGTACAGTCGTCTGCATGAGGCCTGGGACAGGTTTTTAGCTTCTGCACTGACAGCAAGCAGAGATCCTGGAAATGGTGAGGAGGGGGAAACGCAAGGGATTTGGAAATTTTGGAGCTTCTGGTTGATTTTTGCCTGCGGATCGGGGATGGCTGCACTGCAGCATTGCAGCAGTTAATTCTGCTTTGACACCTGTTGATCCAGTAATGCTAGGGTAGGGATTCTGGCACGGACGCCGGGGTTTCCATCCTCCCCTTGTCACATTGCGGAGAGCGCTGTACGCCTAATGAGTGGGTGTCCCAATTGCAAAGCAGCGAGAGGAGATGTGGGCGTCCAGGGCGATGACAGGCGCAGCACAGAGGCTTCTTCACCATCATCTTAAAGAGCCCTCAGCCTGGATACAGGAGCAAATCTTCAACCTGTGGCCCGGAGGGTACAGCCGGGGCCAAAGATCCATAGGGACACAATGGGGCGCTCTGGGGGTTGAAGAAAGACCAAAACCGTAGCAAAATAAGAAACATTGAGAACGTGTTTACGATGGAGAAGTTGCCCTGCAGCTGTGCTTTATACAGTGAATCTGGGTGACCAGTGGCATCGTGTGTGTGACCCGTCTGACCCGGGCATCGCTCTGGTGACGAGGAGTAATCATGACTCTTCACTAGTGACAAGGAGGTGTAATACTACAAGTGGCCTGCAGGTGGCGCCCCTGCTCCACTGCACCTGGCTGCGGCTGATTGCAGGTGAGATGTGTTCATGTCAGTGTATCCTGGATCATTATGGGCACATACAGTGTAACACAATGTATCTTCCTCTCTTGGCAGGCTGTGGCGGTTCCTCAGGCCGGGGGGCAGCTGTGGGTCTTCGGAGGGGAGTTTGCATCTCCTGATGGGGAACAGTTTTACCACTACAAGGACCTCTGGGTGCTTCACCTCAATACTAAGACCTGGGAGCAGATCAAGTAAGATATGGGGGCGATCAGCGCTTCTCCCTCCATGATACAATGTGTAGACAATAGAGATCTGCTCCCCCATGGTAATAATCATCCTATAGCTCATGGTATCACAACCCCCATCCGGTAGATCCTGGTCACTTAACTTCTGATTTACGTAATTGAACTTGGAAAGCTGGGCGACAACTTCTGGCCTCTCCCAGCTTTTCAAGGGTTGTCACCTAGCTGTTAATAGGCAGATATATAAAGTTACATCCCCCGCTGGTGACAACCTCTAGGACCGCTCTATTGGTTGTCACCCAACTTTCCCAGAAACAGATACATAAAGATTGATGCGTCACGTCCTTGTCTCCTGTGCAGATCTCCGGGAGGACCATCTGGGAGGAGTGGACATCGCATGGTGTACGTGAAGAGGCAGCTGGTAGTGTTTGGAGGATTCCATGAAAGCACACGGTGAGAGTTGTAGTCTGTGATGTGTCCACCCTCTGACACAGACATGTCATAGACAAGATGATAAAGATCCCTCTGGAGAGTGGAGATCTACTGATCACTACCTTTGACAGTAGAGCGGTTGTGAACTACTACTCCCAGCATAGTATTACAGCTTTTTATGGCATGCTAGGAGTTGTAGTTTCCCAGAGAACTACATAGAGCTGTATTGATGCATCCCCTGTCCCTGTTCTGTCCTCAGTCTTCACCTTCTCCAAAGTGCCTCCCCTCCAATGTCTCGCCTTTTGTAAGATCTCTGCTTGCTGGCAGTGAATTGGATCATTTTCCTTCTGTCTAGGGATTACATCTATTATAATGATGTGTACACATTTAACCTGGACACCTTTACATGGTCCAAGATCTCGCCGTCGGGCACCGGCCCCTCGCCACGGTCAGGATGTCAGCTGACCACCACCCAGGATGGGAGCATTGTTATCTATGGTGGATATTCTAAACAGGTGAGAAGAAAGGGGGCAGTAACCCCGAAATAAGAAGCTTATAACAGCTTATTCTCCTGTCCTACAGTCATCCTCTCCCCCTGAAATGTCTGATAACAGGGAGCAATAGATTGTATTCTCCTGTCCTACAGTCATCCTCTCCCCTGAAATGTCTGATAACAGGGAGCAATAGATTGTATTCTCCTGTCCTACAGTCATCCTCTCCGCAGAAATGGCTGATAACAGGGAGCAATAGATTGTATTCTCCTGTCCTACAGCCATCCTCTCCTCTGAAATGTCTGATAACAGGGAGCAATAGATTGTATTCTCCTGTCCTACAGTCATCCTCTCCCCTGAAATGTCTGATAACACTGAGCAATAGATTGTATTCTCCTGTCCTACAGTCATCCTCTCCCCTGAAATGTCTGATACAGGGAGGCAGATAGATTGTATTACTCCTGGTCCTACAGTCATCCTCTCACCTGAAATGGCTGATACAGGGAGCAATAGATGTATTCTCCTGTCCTCAGTCATCATCTCCCCCTGAAAATGGCTGATAACAGAGAAGCAATAGATTGGTATTCTCCTGTCCTACCAGTCATCCTCGTCCCCTGAAATGTCTGATAACAAGGGAGCAATAGATTGTATTCTCCTGGTCGCTCACAGTCATCCCTCCGTCCTCTGAAATGTCTGATAAACAGAGAGCAATAGATTGTATTCTCCTGTCCTACAGTCATCCTCTCCCCTGAAATGTCTGATAACAGGGAGCAATAGATTGTATTCTCCTGTTCTACAGTCATCCTCTCCCCTGAAATGTCTGATAACAGGGAGCAATAGATTGTATTCTCCTGTCCTACAGTCATCCTCTCCCCTGAAATGTCTGATAACAGGAAGCAATAGATTGTATTTTCCTGTCCTACAGTCATCCTCTCCTCTGAATGTCTGATAACAGGGAGCAATAGATTGTATTCTCCTGTCCTACAGCCATCCTCTCCCCTGAAATGACTGATAACAGGGAGCAATAGATTGTATTCTCCTGTCCTACAGCCATCCTCTCCCCTGAAATGACTGATAACAGGGAGCAATAGATTGTATTCTCCTGTCCTACAGCCATCCTCTCCCCTGAAATGACTGATAACAGGGAGCAATAGATTGTATTCTCCTGTCCTACAGTCATCCTCTCACCTGAAATGGCTGATAACAGGGAGCAATAGATTGTATTCTCCTGTCCTACAGCCATCCTCTCCCTGAAAATGACTGATAACAGGGAGCAATAGATTGTATTCTCCTGTCCTACAGTCATCCTCTCCTCTGAAATGTCTGATAACAGAGAGCAATAGATTGTATTCTCCTGTCCTACAGTCATCCTCTCCCCTGAAATGTCTGATAACAGGGAGCAATAGATTGTATTCTCCTGTTCTACAGTCATCCTCTCCCCTGAAATGTCTGATAACAGGGAGCAATAGATTGTATTCTCCTGTCCTACAGTCATCCTCCTCCTCTGAAATGTCTGATAACAGAGAGCAATAGATTTGTATTCTCCTGTCCTACAGTCCATCCTCTCCCCTGAAATGACTGATAACAGGGAGCAATAGATTGTATTCTCCTGTCCTACAGCCATCCTCTCCCCTGAAATGACTGATAACAGGGAGCAATAGATTGTATTCTCCTGTCCTACAGTCATGCCTCCCCCTGAAATGTCTGATAACAGGGAGCAATAGATTGTATTCTCCTGTCCTACAGTCATCCTCTCCGCAGAAAATGGCTGATAACAGGGAGCAATAGATTGTAATCTCCCTGTCCTACAGCCATCCTCTCCCCTGAAATGACTGGATAACAGGGAGCAATAGATTGTATTCTCCTGTCCTATGACAGCCATCCTCTCCCCTGAAATGTCTGATAACAGGGAGCAATAGATTGTATTCTCCTGTCCTACAGTCATCCTCTCCCCTGAAATGGCTGATAACAGGGGGCAATAGATTGTATTCTCCTGTCCTACAGTCATCCTCTCCCCTGAAATGTCTGATAACAGGGAGCAATAGATTGTATTCTCCTGTCCTACAGTCCTGTATTCTCCTCTCCTCTCTCCTCTGAAATGTCTGATAACAGGGAGCAATAGATTGTATTCTCCTGTCCTACAGTCATCCTCTCCTCTGAAATGTCTGATAACAGGGGGCAATAGATTGTATTCTCCTGTCCTACAGTACAGTCATCCTCTCCCTGAAATGGCTGATAACAGGGAGTAATAGATTGTATTCTCCTGTCCTACAGTCATCCTCTCCCCTGAAATGACTGATAACAGGGAGCAATAGATTGTATTCTCCTGTCCTACAGTCATCCTCTCCCTGAAATGACTGATAACAGGGAGCAATAGATTGTATTCTCCTGTCCTACAGTCATCCTCCCCCTGAAATGTCTGATAACAGGGAGCAATAGATTGTATTCTCCTGTCCTACAGTCATCCTCTCCGCAGAAATGGCTGATAACAGGGAGCAATAGATTGTATTCTCCTGTCCTACAGTCGTCCTCCCTCCATGGAGCAGTAGATTACATTTTGGTTAGTGTCCCATTGAAGTCTCCAGTCCATGGATGATGTGTAATTTGTGTATTTTAGAGAGTGAAGAAGGATGTGGATAAAGGCACCGTTCACACCGACATGTTCCTGCTGAAGATGGAGGCTGCAGGTGAGTCGCCCTCTGCTGCTTTCTTCTGGTCTCCTGCTAGGTGATAAATGCAGGGTGACAACCTTTTTGGGTGCTGTTAAGGTCAACACCAGAAGTTGTCATCCAGTTGCCGTGTGTGAATTGAATATGTGTCAGTCTTCACTGTAAACATCTAATTCTAGTCATGAACCAGAAAGATCAGGATGAACAGTGCTAAGAACTTGTGCATATATTAACCCGGTGGTCACTGGACTGCTCTGTGGCTGTGATCCCGGAGCAGCCATTACAATATTATAGTCATATCTGTGCATTTACAGATCTGAGATGTGCGATTATAATTCTCGCCCTCTGCGGCTGTGTCATGTCACCAGGGGGCGGCGCTGCCTTCCCCCAGCCCACACAGCAGCCTTCAGCTGGTAAACAGTTTGATGCCAGGCTTGCTAACCAGTAATTACAGACTGTAACTTGGGAGACAGTCAGTGAGGAGGGTCCCGGGGGGGGGGGTGCATAACCAGGGGGGCGATATCAGTGTGCGACTAGCAGCTCCTTATGCTGCAAAATCACGTCCACGTGCAACTCCCATCATCCAAATTTCACCCTGGGAAAGGGGGGATGTGCACCCCAAATATTACAGTGTTTAATGAAATGTTCTGCACCTTCCTAATACTGTAGACTCTAAGATACATTGTAGCAGACGGGAGAGATTTGTGCTGCTGCTCACAGAGGATTGTCCAGACTGGATACATTGTAACAAACCCTCAGCCGTATTGTCCTAAGTGTGAGCGGCATAGCCCCCAGCTGCGGTCTCCCACTTTCTCCCCACCCCATATCTGGATATTTTCCCCTAAAATGTGAGCGATCCAGTGACTGAATCTTTTCTTGGTTTTATCTGTTTCTGGAAAAGCTGGGTGACACAAACACGGCTGCTGTTAGAACTGAGTCACCTAGTTGTCTCTGAGTCCTGACTTACTCTCATGTTCCCCCAGATTCAGGAGTCTGGGAAAGTTGGGTGACCCCTGTAATGGCAGCCATCTGGTCACCCAACTTTGCCAGGAAGGGATGACACAAAGAAGTGGCTGAGCAGACAATGTGTGATGGGAAACTACAAGTCTCATCATCCTCATTCTTCATCATCCTTCCAGATAAATGGACGTGGAGTCGCCTGAACCCCTCCGGCGTGAAGCCCACCCCCAGGACCGGCTTCTCCATGGCGGTGGGACCCAACAACCGCAGCGTTCTCTTTGGAGGGGTCTACGATGAGGAAGAGGAGGAAACCATTGAAGGAGACTTCTACAACGACCTTTACTTCTATGACCAGGGCAAGAATCGGTGGTTCTCTGCTCAGATGAAGGTGGGTCCGTGGATTCTGCCGCACTGCATTCTGGGTAACCGTCTCCTCCAAATCATATCCTACAATACATGATAATTGTGTGCAGACTGTGACAGCAGGGGGCAGCACTGAGATATGAGATCTGGTAGGAAGTCCTGAGAACTTTGAGTGCAGCTTTGGATGTGAATGGAGAAGAAATGTCTGATACACTGTAACAAACTATCCGGACAGGAGGTTTAGCTTATAAAATCGGGATCTCTCATGTAACGTCTTTCACCTCTGACCTTTCTCCAGCGGCATAAATCCGATCGGAAGAGGAGACGGCGCGGAGAGAAGACTGTGGAGGCTGAACCCTCGGAGGCCGGAGCTCAGAGCGCGGCAGAGCCCATCGAGGTCGTGAAGGAAGTGGTGGCTGAAGACGGGACAGTGATGACCATCAAGCAGGTGATCTCCAGCCAGGCTGGCGAGGAGGACAGCGAGGAGGAAGACGAGCACGAGGAGGAAGCTGCCGGGCCGCAGGTGGAGCCCTGCCCAAGATCCAGCACCATGACGGCCGTCAAGCAGGGCGTCCTCTATGTGTACGGCGGGATGTTCGAAGTCGGCGACCGACAGTTCACTCTGAATGACCTGTACAGCCTAGACCTGCACAAGATGGAAGAATGGAAGGTGCTGGTGGAGATGGATCCAAGTAAGTGGTGGTGACGGCGGCCATGACTGCCCCGTGGTCACTCGAGATTTCTGCTTGCTGTAAGCGAATTGAAACCTACAAAGGTGTAGTATCCGAGCCATCCCCTCCAATGAGCCCTGCACCTGTGTGAGCGTCCAGACAGGATTCTGGCCTTTGAATGTATGTTCACACTCACTGACAGCAAGCAGAGATTTTGATTCAGTTAGTAGTTACATTGCTTTTATTTTAAAGGGATACTCCCTGTTTACGCATTAATGGTATATCTCTAGTCAGCAATCTCCAGCACTGTTAAACTACAACTCCCAGCATTCACACTTACTCAGCTGTGCTTGGAACCCACCTAGAAGTGAATGGAGCATACTGGGAGTTGTAGTTTCACAATAGCTGGAGGTCACTGAACGCTTTATTGTAGGTGGGGGACTGACCTCTGGATTCCTACAGACGGGGGTAGCGCTGTTTTTGGAGCGCTCGTAGCCTCTCCAACAGCTGGAGAGACGCAGGACATAAAGCAATTTCTGAACGGCAACATTGTAACAGTCGCCGTGATAACCGTAACATTTTATCATTGTTTGGTGCAGAGACCCAGGAATGGCTGGGCGAATCTGACTCTGAGGGTGAGGAGGAGGAAGAAGGTGCCGAGGGAGGAGAGGAGGATGAAGAAGAGGAGAGCGAGGAGGAGGAGAGCGGTGAGTGCAGTGACCTGTGCGGTGACTGGTCATCTGAAGTAGACATATTCTGAGTGTAACTATTATTTGCAGATGAAGAAGAGCACCCCCCGGTGGAGCCCCACGAGAAGTACTCCGATTATTTACCCCGCACAGAACAGCACTGGATCCAGATGGCTCGAGCAAACATGGGCCCCGAAGCCAAAGACAAGAAAGTTCTTAAAGTGGCGCACGCCATGGCGAAGACGTTTTACGAGTTCAGGGATAAATAAGAACATGGGGGACAATGTGGAGGCCGCTGCCGCCTTAGTACAGGGGGCGAGCCAATCTGATAGTCCTTGCATCTGAACCCAGGGAAGTTTCCATAAATTGAGATAAGTGGCTGCCCATCGTGATCTGACCGTCATTTTTTTGGCGCATTAAATGAACACCATGAAATTCCATTAATCTGGCATCTGATAATCCAAAAAAGTCTGTAGATCTGACACCCGCTGCAGTTTATGCGCCTGATGATCCAGCGCTGATCAGAGTTGTGGTAATGCTCTGTTCTCGGGCCGCTCTCTGCTCTCTCACCACTCGGGGGCGCACAGAGGAAGCACCCGCCAGCGGCCTGTCTGATGCAACGTGAGACAAACAACGCTCGTCTCTCCCTGCGGACGCTTCTCTCCGTATCCCTGACATCTCGCTGCTGTGCCAACCTCCCGGCTTTAACCCTTTCATCACCTCCTCTCCTGTAAGTGGAAATACTGAAATTTCTGTTTCCCCGTTTAATAACTGGATAATTTACCGCTGTCCAGTTGAGGAAGTGCGGTGTCGGTTAGCTGCTGGCCGCCCCCATGAACATGGCTGCTGAGAGTCCACCCTTCCCCCTCCATATACTTATCAACCTATTCCCCACCCTTCATCTAATTACAAATATACGACTGTCTGGAGGCAGAAAACCCATCCTGACCTCACGTCTCACAGCTGAAGGTTTGTTACAGTGTATCCACTCGGTGAGCTAAACACACAGATTGTCTTGATTGGATACAATGGTAATAAACTATCAGTTGTGAGAAGCAACAGTTGTGCACGGAATTTCAGACTCCGTGTAAAGAAGATTGCTCTCATTCACTGACAGCAAGCACATATTTTGCAAATGGGACAGACTCTTAACATTAGAAATCTGCAGAACGTTTCATTACACAATGATTAAGATTTATTTTAGAGGAGCCCTTTAACTGACCCAGGATATGATTTATCAGCCGGGGATGAGTGATACATTCAGCTCTGCTACATCTGTCCTACCTTATAAGGATACGGTTCAGTATCGGCTCTGTCTGTGGTTGTCAGGCGGCCGTCGTGTATAAGAAGGCTTTTCATGAAACCCTTCCTCCCTGGAACCTCGATGATCGGAGGCTCTTCAGTTGAGAGCGTCGTCCACAGTCACCTCTGTCCTATCTCTGCTCCAGCACCAGAACGGACCCGGAGCGATAGGGAGCGTCAGGTGGGCGCTGAAGACACCGCTTCTCCAGAGTCCGGCTGTAATCACAGGACACGAGCGTTCTGGAGAACCGCTTATCACAGGCCGGGGCGCTGATATCTAGCAATGCTGCCAGCGGCGTCTGTCTCTTCCTGGTCTTCTCGATCAGTGTTCCTCAGACCTCGGTCAGTTATCTGAGCGCTCATATCTCCTGGGGTTCACATACTTTTGCAAGGTGCTGCTTTTTGTTTTTCACACTGAAATTGCTTAACCTGTAGAAAAGTGCGTTTCATCTGTAACGTTACATCATTTCGCTGAACGGCACGGTGACGTCTTCTTCACCAGAGGTGCCCAAAGTTTTGCACGGCCTCTGTATAAGTCCCTTCTCTGTTTCATGTGGCGGATTCCAGTCCATCTTCTCGTCCATCACATGACAGCAGTCTGCTCTCCGCCATGTGGCAGTGATATGTGGGGCGCACAGAATTAGTTCTGTCAGGTTTCTCCGTGCGTTGTCTGAACGATTTTCCACTCCAGTATGTGACTATAATGTGCGCAGCAAGTCCTGATCTGTCTGTGCGCCGGATAAAACATTTATCCACGGACTGGTAAACCCATTTCTACCCACTGATGAGTCCGGACCCTTCCTGCACCCTGACTGCTGCTGTGCATATGGCAGAAATACCCGGAGAGCTGGGCCGACCATAGACGCTGCAGTCACTTTACTATTATTTCCCAGCATGCTCTTGTACTTACCATTGACAACGTCACCATGTACTTCCTATAGTATTTGGGGAGCTCTTCAGCATGAAATCCATAAATGTGGATTACTTACCGGACCTGCAAACGAAGGGTTAACAGCTGATGGGGGACTCGAAACAGGAACGCGTAATCTTTAATGAATATGCATATTTATCGTTGGGGTCCGGGGGGAGGGGTCAGCAGGCAGTGTTACAAAGTATCAACCAGGGACATAGAAAAGGATACATTGTTGCTGTTTCTTGCGCAGCCACTTTGTACAGGGATAGTATCCGTCTGCATATATTGTGATAAAGGAGACGCGCTGTAATCAGCAGGATGTTCCCCGGCCCTGCTCACCGCTCTGTCCCACCCCCACCAGCTGTGGACGCCATCTTCCCCCAGTGAATGGCGTAGGATGCAGACTGCGGATGAAAATGGTGAGATGAAGCAACATTCAGCCAATAGCATCACAGTGGAGAGGTACAGCAGACCTCGTGCCTCGGTGTCCCTGCCCTCATAATGGCAAAATGTAATATCCTCAACCTAAAAATGGGAGTGCAGCTTTTTGCTTTGTCGGATTTCATGTGGATGAAGTTGAAGCAGGACCCATCCCCGCTCCTCACACGTCTGGTCCCCAGAATCTATCCCGGCTCCGACCTCTCTTCTTACATGTGATACCCACCATGGATTGCATGTGGAATTCGTGTGACCACTTGACAGCCGCCATCTAAGAAATGTGAATAAACCTGTGGCCCCTCAAGCTCCAGGGCCCAGGAGCAGCTGCCTCACCCCCTATAGCATCATCCCGGTGTACGGCTCTGCTGTGTTGCACACCCCGTAATGCTCATCACTGCTCCTTCCACATGTAGTGTTAGGGCTCCGAAAGCAACAGAGCAGAAGCTTCGTGTCTGTGTGCAGGGCTGTAACCTCAGAGCTATTAACTCTTCTCCTGACACAAGGATGAAACTCCTCCATGTGGGTCCCTGCACTGAACCTCTCCAGAGGATGATACCGGGGGTCAGCACATGGATGAGACGTGAGCAGCTGAATCTGAGGTGAGAAATGAGAGGATGACGTGACACAAGACATGAATGAGCGGGCAGTGAATCATCACCTACATCTTATACTTAGTAACCCACAAGCTGCACATCCACCCGAGCACCCCTTCTGTTGTATGCAAATCGTTTGTTGTGATACGTTACTTATCCTGTATTCTACTCCAGAGCTGCACTCACTATTCTGCTGGTGCAGTCACTGTGTACATACATTACTTATCCTGTACTGATCCTGAGTTACATCCTGTATTATACTCCAGAGCTGCACTCACTATTCTGCTGGTGCAGTCACTGTTTACATACATTACTTATCCTGTACTGATCCTGAGTTACATCCTGTATTATACTCCAGAGCTGCACTCACTATTCTGCTGGTGCAGTCACTGTGTACATACATTACTTATCCTGTACTGATCCTGAGTTACATCCTGTATTATACTCCAGAGCTGCACTCACTATTCTGCTGGTGCAGTCACTGTGTACATGCATTACTTATCCTGTTACTATCTGTACTGTATCCTGTATTATACTCCAGAGCTGCACTCACTATTCTGCTGGTGCAGTCACTGTGTACATACATTACTTATCCTGTACTGATCCTGAGTTACATCCTGTATTATACTCCAGAGCTGCACTCACTATTCTGCTGGTGCAGTCACTGTGTACATACATTACTTATCCTGTACTGATCCTGAGTTACATCCTGTATTATACTCCAGAGCTGCACTCACTATTCTGCTGGTGCAGTCACTGTGTACATACATTACTTTATCCTGTACTGATCCTGAGTTACATCCTGTATTATACTCCAGAGCTGCACTCACTATTCTGCTGGTGCAGTCACTGTTTACATACATTACTTATCCTGTACTGATCCTGAGTTACATCCTGTATTATACTCCAGAGCTGCACTCACTATTCTGCAGGTGCAGTAACTGTGTACATACATTACTTATCCTGTACTGATCCTAAGTTACATCCTGTATTATACTCCAGAGCTGCACTCACTATTCTGCAGGTGCAGTAACTGTGTACATACATTACTTATCCTGTACTGATCCTGAATTACATACTGTATTATACTCCAGAGCTGCACTCACTGTTCTGCTGGTGCAGTCACTGTGTACATAACATATACTGATCCTGTACTGATCCTGAGTTACATACTGTATTATACTCCAGAGCTGCACTCACTATTCCTGCTGGTGCAGTCACTGTGTACATACATTACTTATCCTGTTACTGATTCCTGAGTTACATCCTGTATTTATACTCCAGAGCTGCACTCACTATTCTGCTGGTGGAAGTCACTGTGTACATACATTACTGATCCTGTACTGATCCTGAGTTACATCCTGTATTATACTCCAGAGCTGCACTCACTATTCTGCTGGTCAGTCACTGTGTACATACATTACTTATCCTGTACTGCATCCTGAGTTACCATGTATTATACTCCAGAGCTGCACTCACTATTCTGCTGGTGCAGTCACTGTGTACACACATTACTTATCCTGTACTGATCCTGAGTTACATCCTGTATTATACTCCAGAGCTGCACTCACTGTTCTGCTGGTGCCAGTCACTGTGTACATACATTACTTATCCTGTACTGATCCTGAGTTACATCCTGTATTATACTCCAGAGCTGCACTCACTATTCTGCTGGTGCAGTCACTGTTGTACATACATTACTTATCCTGTACTGATCCTGAGTTACATCCTGTATTATACTCCAGAGCTGCACTCACTATTCTGCTGGTGCAGTCACTGTGTACATACATTACTTATCCTGTACTGATCCCTGAGTTACATCCTGTATTATACTCCAGAGCTGCACTCACTATTCTGCTGGTGCAGTCACTGTGTACATACATTACTTTATCCTGTACTGATCCTGAGTTACATCCTGTATTATACTCCAGAGCCTGCACTCACTATTCTGCTGGTGCAGTCACCATGTACATACAATTACTTATCCTGAGTTACATCCTGTATTATACTCCAGAGCTGCACTCACTATTCTGCTGGTGCAGTCACTGTGTACATACATTACTTATCCTGTACTGATCCTGAGTTACATCCTGTATTATACTCCAGAGCTGCTCTCTCTATTCTGCTGGTGCAGTCACTGTGTACATACATTACTTATCCTGTACTGATCCTGAGTTACATCCTGTATTATACTCCAGAGCTGCACTCTCTATTCTGCAGGCTTCAGAGTGTACATTTTCTAGCATCACCTGCTTGTTAAGTATCTACAATGAGCTTGCTGGGGATTTGCGTTCCGGACAGCATCATCTGTACACTGAGGTCTGTAGAGTAACTTGATGTAGAAAAATAAAACCGCTGAGATGTCAGGGAGCAGCCTGTCCACAAACTTGCTGACTGTTTCCACTAAGAAGCAGCAGAATTGTGACTGCAGCATAGGAGGGGTTGCAGTGTGTGCGGCACTGGTTTTCTTGTGTCCCTTTTTACTGGGACAAGTCTGTACTCAAACCACATGCGGGCTGTACGTAACAAAGGGGGACGTCCACAGAAAATCCCCCCGCGCTGTGCTGCATCTAGATTGCATCTCTTGATAGATCCTTCTCCGTGGCTCCCTTTAAAAAGCACATGTCAGCAGGATCAACCTTTTTAAACCATAGGGTTGATCCTGGTGATTAAAATGATTCTTGTCTTGTGAAAATCACCTGCAGCCTTCCTGCACACATTGTGGATGACGCACGTTTTTGGAGAGCGGGTTCTTGTGCAGAAAAACCGCAGCGTAATACAGTGGGGGGGAGGGGTTAGAGAAATCTCTAGTGACTAGTGACCCGCCGAAAATCTGCATCATGTCATTCTTTGTGTGGATTTCACCCTTTTCAGTGTAAGGCAAAACTGCATCAAATCCTCACCACAAGAGGGAGGATCCTGCTGACAGGTGCTGCACCCCAATAATGGAATCGGGATATGAGGTGGGGTTAGTCACGCCCCCACCTGCAGGGTCCCATAGGCCGGCCCATATGACGCTCCAGTTTACGGTTCATACCAGATCTGAGACAAAAGACACGACATTTACCGCGGAGACGGCGTTCTCAAATGTCTGCATTGCTAAAATGGTTTATTGAACAGACAGCGACACCCTGATTGAGCGCAAGATGATGACCAGAACATTAAAAGCAAGCATGCAGCGGGGCGGTGTGCAGGACATGGGCGGAGAACTGGGCCAAAACGTAAAAAATCCTCGCTGTCCTGACGGTCAGTGGGGGCGGACTGTGCAAGACCCTGGCGGGAAGGAGGCCAATGACTGGCGGGGCGAAACCTTTTACTGGACTGATCTGCCACGGGGAATCCTTAAAGGGTTTCTGTCATCAGATTTTAGCATTACAAACCGAGTGGCATTTGCAATGCGCAAATGACACCTGATGACAGATCTGTTAATGTTATAGTTTGCTGTAGCCTAGTTTTTGAGAAAATTGCATTTTTTAAATATGTAAATGAGCTTCCCTAGGTGCAGGGGGCGTTAACCCTGCACCTAGTTGCAGCGTAATTCCTCCTCTTACCCCTCCTCCATTCCGGTGATTGACAGGGCCAGGCAGCTAGCTCTTTCGGCTGCCGGCCCTGTGCGAGACTGAAATCCCGCGCCTGCGCATTGATGAAGCCGGGACCCGGGCGGCCGGCGGCTCTCAACGCGCGGATTGCAATGTGCAGGCGTGGGATTTTGCACTCTGGCAGGGCCAGGAGCCGAAAGAGCTGGCTGCCTGGCCCTGTCAATCACCACAACGGAGGAGGGGTAAGAGGAGGAATTACGCCACTACTAGGTGCAGGGTTAACGCCCCCTGCACCTAGGAAAGCTCATTTACATATTTTAAAAACACTATTTTCTCAAAAATTAGGCTACAGAAAACTATAACATTAACAGATTTGTCATCAGGTGTCATTTGCGCATTGCATCTGATGACAGAAACCCTTTAAGGGGGCATGTCCGTCTCGGACATTGGAGATGCCATCAATGTCAGATAGATGCGGGACCCAGAGGTGACACCCGCACCTACCTGTAGAACACGCCCCCTGAAGTAAAGGAGAACGCACCACGCGACCGCTGCAACGCTCCATTTACCGCTGTGGGATTTAAATATAGTCAAGCAGTTATTTTCAGAATTCCCGTATAAGTGGACGGAGCGTGGTCACACTTGCGCAGTTTGCTCTCCTTCGGGGGCCCAATTTTAGAGCTAGGTGGAGGTCCTACCTCCGGGACCTGCTCCTATCTGCCATGGAGGGTATATACTAGGGATACGCCATCAATGTCTAAGATGGGTATAGGTCACATGAGCCTGGGACCTAATAATTCTCTCCCACGACGCATTGTGCAAAAATGCAATATTGTTTCCGCCCTGGACGGAGCTTAGTTGTCACATGACTGTGGCAGTAAAGAAATGGTATAAGGGGTGGAGTCTGACTCCAGTCTGATGTCATGGAAATCTGAGCCATGAGTTGCTAAAATGTAGAAACCATGCTGTGACCGTGACTACAGGGAGCATATACAATCACCAGGATCACAATTTTTGGAGTTTTACTATAAAGGAGTTCTCTCCCCAGATTACCCGGTACACTGCATAATTTTGCCCCAGGCACCGGTTTTCATGTCAGCGCTTTCCTTCCCCTTTCCTCGGCATCACTGTGGCCTGGCAGAATGTTTACATACAGAACTTCCTGTTCCATTCAGGTTTTCTAACCAATCCCAGCATGCTTTGTTCTGTAATGTGCCATACTGTTCCCTCCTCAGTGGTCACACCCCCTCTACTTCCCTTCTCTTTGCTGGGATTGGTGAGTAAATCCAACAGGAAGCTGATAAAAAAACAGGAAGTTCTGTTTGTAAACCTGCCAGAACACAGGGATGCCAAAGTGGAAAACGGGTGCAGGGGGCAAATATATGCCGGATTTGGGCAACTCTGGGCAGGTTTAGTTTTAAAGGGTTTCTGTCACCAGTTTTGGGCATATAAAACAGGATGACATTTGCAATGTGCAAATGTCACCTGATGCCCAAACTGGTGATCATTTTTTTACTGGTGCCCCCGTTTTTGAAATAAATCAACTTTTGTCATATGCAAATGAAGCTTACTAGGTGCAAGGGGCGGTAACCTGCACCTAGTAAGCGCCGTTTCCCTACCTTTATTCACGCCCCCTTTGTTGTGATGGACAGGGCCAGGCAGCTCGCTCTATCTGCTCCTGGCCCTGTCCGTGCTGAAAATCCCGCGCCTGCGCCGTTCGGACTTCATTCGGCGCAGGCGCAGTGAGTGCCGATTGCTGCCGGGCTCCCGGCTTCCTCACTGCGCCTGCGCCGCCTTCTCTTCTGGGTGTTCTGTGACGTCATCGGCGCAGGCGCAGTGAGGAAGCCGGGAGCCCGGCAGCAATCGGCACTCACTGCGCCTGCGCCGAATGAAAGTCCGAACGGCGCAGGCGCGGGATTTTCAGCACGGACAGGGCCAGGAGCAGATAGAGCGAGCTGCCTGGCCCTGTCCATCACAACAAAGGGGGCGTGAATAAAGGTAGGGAAACGGCGCTTACTAGGTGCAGGGTTACCGCCCCTTGCACCTAGTAAGCTTCATTTGCATACGACAAAAGTTGATTTATTTCAAAAACGGGGGCACCAGTAAAAAATGATCACCAGTTTGGGCATCAGGTGACATTTGCACATTGCAAATGTCATCCTGTTTTATATGCCCAAAACTGGTGACAGAAACCCTTTAATTCATTCTGGGACCAGAAAACCCTTTTAAAAGAAAATGTCTCAATTCAGAGGGTTTCTAAGAAATACGGTAAATCAGTGGCAATTGCTGGAGCCCATCAGTCCAATAAAACGTCCACCCCCACGCTTCCATATAAAGGAACACAAATATCTTGCCCGATTTCTGGAAGTACAATGGAAAAAAAACAATCTGACAGTTTTTAAAAACAAAAACAGCAGATCGGTTTTCCCAAAGGAACCTAATAAACGGTGAATCGGGCAAAAATTTTGCAGATCTCGGCACTTGGTAAAATGACAACAGCTGCAAAGTAGAGTAACGGCCAAAAGAAAACCGAGGAAGATCAGGGCATTGGACAGATGGCACAGTCCTTGGAATCCAACTGGGCCGGAACCATTTCCAGGCAGAGGGGGCAGCGTAAGGAGATCCTCTGACCATAAATGGCTCCTTCCACCTGAAGGGGCGGAGTCAGGGCAAGTCTTTAAAGCAAATGGGGGGGACGGACGGGTACAAAATGTCATTAACTTTTGCATTCTCTCATGCCAAACAAGCAAGGAAAAAAATATTACCCCCCCTAAAAAAAAAAAAAAGACGTTACCCATGGGGGAGGGGAAAGGCAAACTGTGATCCAAACTGAATTCTTGTTCCTTTGGAAGAAACAAAAGAAAAAACTTCTCGTTAAAATAAAGAATATTAAACGCAGAGGCTCAATCAGAAAATCAGCCGATGACGGAGCTACATTCCATTCCGGGCTCCACAAGCAGCGTCCATTGTTCCGGGTTTTGTTTTTTTTTTTAGTTTTGACGTTTCATTGTTTTATTCTTTTTTTTATTTTTTATTTGCAAACATTGGAGCAGTTTCCATCAAATGAAAAAGTGGATAAACAAAATGGCGACTCCGATGTTTAGCAAAATCACCATGATGACCAGGATGGGGGCGGAGCCCTGAAAAGAAAGAAGAAAGAGTTCAGACAACAGGGAGACAGGGATGTAGTCAGGGGGGAGGGGCGGATGGGGAAACAGATTTATACAGAGACCTGAGGCCCTCTAGTGGATGGGGCTCAGCGGGCGTTACTGGAACCAGTGCTCGGCGGGGGGGAGGGATGGGTGAATTTTCTTTTACACTCTGTACTTTTCCCATTAGAGGGGGATGGCGGCCATCTTTCACCCTCATCATCCCCTCAGGGGAGGAGTCACAATTATCCATAAATGTTTCAGCCCCCGAGGACGGACGTTATGGCGCCAATGATCAGTGTTTTACAAATGTTCCTATTGACGGCTCATAAAACACAATGGTGAGCGAGCAGTCACATCTACCGCCCGGGAAGAGTTCAGTGTCCCTGCAGCGCCTCCATTGGGGGAGATGAAGAATTACACCGCGCTCGTTCATATCCATGAATTGTCTAATAATCCAGGACAGGACGGATCCTCCAGGGCGGGAGACGCTCTCTATAGCTAAAGGGGGGCCCTAAACAGCAGACCCCCTTATACTAACCCAGAACTCCCTACATAGAAGGTCCAAACGTCTCCCAAAAACAAAATGAAGCAGAGCCGACATTATATACATATATATTCCTATCCCCACCAATCACAATGTAGCTTTTAATAATAATAATAATAATAATAATACACCTCAGCCGCTGCAGAACCTCCTAATACACCTCAGCTGCTGCAGAACCTCCTAATACACCTCAGCAGCGCTGCAGAACCTCCTAATACACCTCAGCTGCTGCAGAACCTCCTAATACACCTCAGCCGCTGCAGAACCTCCTAAATACCTCAGCCGCTGCAGAACCTCCGAATACTAATACACCTCAGCTGCTGCAGAACCTCCTAATACACCTCAGCTGCTGCAGAACCTCCTAATACACCTCAGCCGCTGCAGAACCTCCTAATACACCTCAGCCGCTGCAAACCTCCTAATACACACCTCAGCTGCTGCAGAACCTCCTTAATACACCTCAGCTGCTGCAGAACCTCCTAATACACCTCAGCTGCTGCAGAACCTCCTAATACACACCTCAGCTGCTGCAGAAACCTCCTAATACACCTCAGCTCAGCTGCTGCAGAAACCTCCCTAATACAACCTCAGCCGCTGCAGAACCTCCTAACACCTCAGCTGCTGCAGAACCTCCTAATACACCTCAGCTGCTGCAGAAACCTCCTAATACACCTCAGCCGCTGCAGAACCTCCTAATACACCTCAGCTGCTGCAGAACCTCCTCCTAATACACCTCAGCGCTGCAGAACCTCCTAAACACACCTCAGCTGCAGCTGCTGCAGAACCTCCTAATAACACACCTCAGCCGCTGCAGAACCTCCTAATAACACCTCAGCCGCTGCAGAACCTCCTAATACACCTCAGCTGCTGCAGAACCTCCTAATACACCTCAGCTGCTGCAGAACCTCCTCATACACCTCAGCTGCTGCAGAACCTCCTAATACAACCTCAGCTGCTGCAAACCTCCTAATCAAGCCGCTGCAGAACCTAATACCTCAGCCGCTGCAGAACCTCTAAACCTCAGCGCTGCAGAACCTCCTGCTGCAGAACCTCCTAAAACACCTCAGCTGCTGCAGAACCTCCTAAACACCTCAGCTGCTGCAGAACCTCCTAAAACACCTCAGCCGCTGCAGAACCTCCTAATACACTTCAGCTGCTGCAGAAACCTCCTCATACACCTCAGCTGCTGCAGAACCTCCTAATACACCTCAGCTGCTGCAGAACCTCCTAATACAACCTCAGCTGCTGCAGAACTTCCTAATAGACCTCAGCCGCTGCAGAACCTCCTAATACACCTCAGCCGCTGTAGAACCTCCTAATAGACCTCAGCCCGCTGCAGAACCTCCTATACACACCTCAGCCGCTGCAGAACCTCCTAAAACACCTCAGCCGCTGCAGAACCTCCTAAAACCTCAAGCCGCTGGCAGAACCTCCTAATACACACCTCAGCCGCTGCAGAACCTCCTAAAACACCTCAGCTGCTGCAGAACCTCCTAATACACACCTCAGCTGCTGCAGAACCTCCTAAAACACCTCAGCTGCTGCAGAACCTCCTAAAACACCTCAGCTGTTGCAGAACCTCCTAATACACCTCAGCCGCTGCAGAACCTCCTAATACACCTCAGCCGCTGCAGAACCTCCTAATACACACCTCAGCCGCTGCAGAACCTCCTAATACACACCTCAGCTGCTGCAGAACCTCCTAAAACACCTCAGCTGCTGCAGAACCTCCTAAAACACCTCAGCTGCTGCAGAACCTCCTAAAACACCTCAGCCGCTGCAGAACCTCCTAATACACTTCAGCTGCTGCAGAACCTCCTCATACACCTCAGCTGCTGCAGAACCTCCTAATACACCTCAGCTGCTGCAGAACCTCCTAATACACCTCAGCTGCTGCAGAACTTCCTAATAGACCTCAGCCGCTGCAGAACCTCCTAATACACCTCAGCCGCTGCAGAACCTCCTAATAGACCTCAGCCGCTGCAGAACCTCCTATAGACCAGCAAACTCAAGCCGCTGCAGAACCTCCTAATAACCTCAGCCGCTGCAGAACTCCTAATACCCACCGTCAGGCTGCTGGCAGAACCTCCTAACAGCACCTCAAGCCGCTGCAGAACCTCCTAATACACCTCAGCTGGCTGCAGAACCTCCCTAATACACCCAGCTGCTGCAGAACCTCCTAATATAACCTCAAGCTGCTGCAGAACCTCCTAATACCCAGCCCAACCCCTAATCAGCTTGCTGCCAGAACCTCCTAAATCACCACCTCAGCTGCTGCAAGAACCTTCCCCAGTTGCTGCAGACCAAGCCAGAAATGAAAAGCCTCAATAATTTACACCAGGAAATTCCTGCTGGCTGGACTGTGTGCATGGTCCAGGGTGGCTGAAGGCCTCTCATCCATGTTATCCAGCTCAAGAAGAAACAACATACGATGATATATATACCGTAACTGCCCTGATATTGTGTGCGGGGCCGGGGGACTGCAGATATACCGCCCTATAGCTACACCAGTATATAGAGGCACAGCACATTCTGCCCGAAGTGCAGCGGAGACATATACCCCTATTATGTAATGAGATATATGAGGAGTCGTCTATGGATGGACAGATAGATAGATAGATAGATAGATAGATAGATAGATAGATAGATAGATAGATAGATAGATAGATATGAGATAGATAGATCTGGGTGTAATTAGTCGCCGCTCGTTCCCCCCTCCCTCCCCGGTTATTACGCTCTGCATCCTCTGGCATTAGTCATGTGACTGCGATGCTGCTGACTGAGGGGAAGCATAAGGTGTTGCCTAGCAACAAGATCCAGGCAGCCAACCAAATGCGACAAAGTGCGGCTCGCTGTCAGGATCCTGCGCATGAGCTGCAGCACTGAGCGTAGCACAGGCCGTCAGGGTGCGGCACAGCAGGGGTTAAACATCATCTGTGTAATGAATACATACATGTCACCATAACACAAGGTGATAAAGCAGAGGGGGTGCAGTGACATAGCAGAGCTGAGTTTGTCACAGATCCTGGAGATGAGAAGCTTTTACATGGGACTGCAGGATAATGTCTCACTACCCACTGCTTTACAAAGTAAGGCAAGCAGGGGCCACACAACTCTGGGGGCCCCAAGAGGACGTCTCAGGTCACTTACCGTGGGTTTGAGCTCAGTTGTATTCTCCTCGTCAGATTCTAGTGCAACAGGTAAGGATTTCTGTGGCGGGGAAAGGGTTAAGTCTCGCCTCAGGAGACGCGACTCCCCTTTCTCCCCAAACCGCAAGGTGTCCAGTTTCTGAACGGCGGGCTCGGCGGAGGCCGGCAGCCTCAAGTTCTCCTTGTTCTGAGGTTTGGACCTCAGTCTCTGGACTCCATACATGCGGTCCTCCAGGTGGTGGCCCTCAGCTGGGTTCCGGGGCCCGGCTTTGCTGTAATGTCTTTTTTGGGTGTGAATCTCTTGCATATAAGAATCCATCCTCTTCAGGGGCTTCATCTCCATCTCGTAGTTGCTGAGCTTCTCCTCGTCCACCTCGAGGAGCTTGTTCCCAGCAGGGCTGTGGTTGTGGGTCCTATGGGAAGTCCACGAGACGGTGGTCGGGGAGTCGGCCCACCGCTCTCTTGGCTTGTGGTTAGAGACCACGTGTTTGTGGCCGGTGCTCTTCATCATGAGGTCTTCAGGGATGGAACAAGGTCCCAGCGGACTCCCTGCAGACATCCCGACCCTGCTCCCACCGACCTCAACCCAGCTGGTGGGCCTCACATAGTCCCCGGCCCGTCCCTCCAGCAGCATCTGAATGTCCCCTCCCCGGTCCTCGTCCACGGACAACTGTCTAGAAAAGTGGGCGCTCTTATTCCTAGACTTGGGTGCTGGCTGCGGTGGGGGCGGGGTGGACGGCGGGCTGCAGAGGGGGCTTCTCATGGGGCTGTCGTCTGGTGTCACGTCTGACGGCGTCGTCCCTTTCCGGTACAGTTCCGGGCTGTCCTGCGGTTGCGGTGTCTCTGTTGAGATGACCTCGATGTCGTCACATGAGTTCTGGTGCTTTGGCCTCTGGCACTTTAGCCCTGAG
Organism: Rhinella marina; assembly: GCA_900303285.1. Classification (NCBI taxonomy): domain Eukaryota; kingdom Metazoa; phylum Chordata; class Amphibia; order Anura; family Bufonidae; genus Rhinella; species Rhinella marina. The sequence goes on along the minus strand of ONZH01007226.1, from coordinate 69,707 downwards.
AAGAGAAAATCAGAAACTTGTATAATTTGTAAAAAAAAACATGCAAAAGAAAAACGCAACATTACCCAAGACGACCAATCAGATGAGGTGTTTTTGCATTGGGCTGAATGAAAGTCAACGGAACCGAAACTGCACTAGAGGCAGCTCTGTGGACAGGCCTCCCTTTGACCGGCACTCTGGGGGCTCCTCAGTTCAGGGCTCAGTCCTGCTGACTAGTACTTGGTGACTCCTCAGTTCAGGGCTCACTCCTTCTCTTGACTGGCACTCTGGGGGCTCATAAAATCAGGGCTCAGTCCTCCTAACACTTTGGGGGGCTCCTTAGTTCAGGGCTCAGTCCTCATGACTGGCACTTTGGGGGCTGCTCAGTTCAGAGCTCAATCCTCCTAACACTCTGGGGGCTCCTCGGTTCAGGGCTCAGTCCTTCTGACTAACACTCTGGGGGCTCCTCGGTTCAGGGCTTAGTCCTTCTGACCGGCACTCTGGGGGCTCCTCAGTTCAGGGCTCAGTCTCCTGACTAACACTCTGGGGGCTCCTCAGTTCAGGGCCCAGTCCTCCTCCTGACTAATACTTTAGGTACTCCTCAGTTCAGGGCCCAGTCCTCCTCCTGACTAGCACTTTAGAGGGCTCCTCAGTTCAGGGCTCAGTCTCCTGACTAACACTCTGGGGGCTCCTCAGTTCAGGTCTCAGTCCTCCTTCTGACTAGTACTTTAGGGGCTCCTCAGTTCAGGGCCCAGTCCTCCTCCTGACTAATACTTTGGGGGCTCCTAAGTTCAGGGCTCAGTCCTACTCCTGACTAATACTTTGGGGGCTCCTAAGTTCAGGGCTCAGTCCTCCTGACTGGCACTCTGGGGGCTCCTCAGTTCAGGGCTCAGTTCTCCTAACACTTTGGGGGCTCCTCAGTTTATTTCGGACAGGCTATTGTACACAGCATGCGCCCTTCACCCTGAAATCACTCCGGAGTAGCTACAGCAGAGATTCCCGGCGTCTCGGTCACACGATCCTCGCCCTGACACTGTAGCTCATGAATTATGTACAGATGCTTGGTGCAATTACAGTCACAGAGCGCGGTGCACTCCTCGCCAGGACTGTTCCCCTCATCAGTATTTGCAGCTTTGTTGTCAGGCACAGGGTTGGGGTGGTAACGGATACGGTACCACCCAGCGCCATATGGTGGTGCCGGTCACTGCGTGCCATAGCCTTAGAGAATCATTTATTATGACAGAGCAGTGATGGCCGCAGGGGCGGGCCTGTGACAACTCCTGACATCAGAAATATCTGGTCACTAAATGGTAAAATGCACGGTAATCCGGGACAGATAAACGTTGAACTATAGACAGGATGGTGTTCCCCTTTAAATGCAATTGTTACTATTTGATACATTTTAAAATGAAAAGAAACAATTTATACAAGAGAAGCTTTCAGTGAGCTGAAGGTCAGTATTCACATCACGCTATAGGTCAGCAGCAGTGCTTATGTCATCCATAGGAGCCTAGGCTCCCCACTCCCCCCAAAAAAACGTATCCTGTGTGATCTCTCTCAGGTCTATAGGAGTCTATGCAGCCGTCTGGGAGATGTCATGAGAGTATCTAACGTGGATGCAAAATGTGGTGAGAACACAGCCCTAAATGTGGCTCCAGATCAGGGTTCTCCTTTAATGCTTCCTCATACATGACGGGGGGTGAATTAATGTGAAGGTGGGGGGCGGTGAGAGGGTAACTGTATCCGATACAGAGCGCGGCTTCTGCACTGAAGGTGGACAGCGTCGGTCATGTGACTGGCAGCCGCGGCAGGATGCTGCTCTTGTGGTAAGAAGCTGACTCTGGGGAGCTGCCGGCTAATTGCCTGCGCGCCTGCCCCTTCCCCCTATCGTTTCAGGATCAGGATTACCTCAGCCTTACACAGCGTCTTCTCTCAGACACTGAGCTGCTGGCGCTCGGGAGGGACCGGGTCACTCACAAACTGCACAGGGATTTCAGCACAAATTCCCTCTCACAGCTGCTGCAGCGCCGGCAATTAGGAGCAACGCAGGAGCAGCAGAATTCATGTCACGTAACGTTTTCTATAAATGTCACCTCCCAGATCCCTCTCCGAGGCCGGAAAATGTCTACAGAAATATCTACAGGCAGTAAAAGCATCCAAGTACATGAGCCACTGTATCCGATCATGTGTGATACTGCCTGCTGAGCTATGTATCTAGTCCGATCATGTGTGATACTGTCTGCTGAGCTGTGTATCTAATCCTCTCCTGTGTGATACTGTCTGCTGAGCTGTGTATCTAATCCTACCCTGTGTGATACTGTCTGCTGAGCCTAGAGCAGTGGTGGCGAACCTATGGCACGGGTGCCAGAGGTGGCACTCAGAGCTCTCTTTGTGGGCACCCATGCCATGGGAAAAGTCTATGGTGTACCAATATGCCTTAGACTTTATCTGCCATTCATCAGTGCAGGGCGCACTATGAACAGCACAGGCATTGAATGTAGGCAGGCTATTATAGCTAAATGATAAAATACATGGAAGATATACTAATTAAGACTGTAGTATTCAGAGTAAATTGACGTGTCGGCACTTTGTGATAAAAAAGTGGGTTTTAGGTGTCGTTTGGGCACTCGGTCTCTAAAAGGTTCACCATCACTGGTCTACAGCCTCTGAATCTAATCATATCCTGTGTGATACTGTCTGCTGAGCTGTGTATCTAATCCTACCGTGTGTGATACTGTCTACAGAGCTGTGTATCTAATCCTGTCCTGTGTGATACTGTCTGCTGAGCCGTGTATCTAATCCTATCCTGTGTGATACTGTCTGCTGAGCTGTGTATCTAATCCTATCCTGTGTGATACTGTCTGCTTCGCTGTGTATCTAGTCCGATCATGTGTGATACTGTCTGCTGAGCTGTGTATCTAGTCCGATCATGTGTGATACTGTCTGCTGAGCTGTGTATCTAATCCTATCCTGTGTGATACTGTCTGCTGAGCCTCTGTATCTAATAATATCGTGTGATACTGTCTGCTGCGCTGTGTATCTAATCCTATCCTGTGTAATACTGTCTGCTGAGCTGAGTATCTAATCCTGTCCTGTGTGATATTGTCTGCTGAGCTGTGTATCTAATCCTACCGTGTGTGATACTGTCTGCTTCGCTGTGTATCTAGTCCGATCATGTGTGATACTGTCTGCTGAGCTGAGTATCTAATCCTCTCCTGTGTGATACTGTCTGCTGAGCTGTGTATCTAATGATGACTATATAACATAGGGGTCAGGTCCTCAGGTGACCCACAGGGGGCGCGGCGGAGATCAGAACCAGGAGGCTGGGGTTCTACTTTATAGAAGTAGTTGGAGCTATGTATGTGACAGATTGGCTGCGTACCGAGAACGAGGATCCTGAAGTCAAGTGACTAATCCCAGGCCAGGCCGCCAGCTCTGTGGCGGTTCCGGTACTCACCATTTTCCCGGTGCTGGAAGGATGGAGAGAACTCTTTGGCAGCAATCCTGGCGATCTGCGCTTCCTCCTGCGCCTTGAGAGCCGCTGCGGCAGCTGCATCAGCCTTCGCCCTGGAATGTGATGTCCTGACCGGAAAAACACAGAAAACAACAGGTGAAACAGCGACTCAAGTGGTAAGAGCGGAACAGTAGCCCCTCCCACAGTGCGCAACCAGAACCGCTCGGCTACGTAATTCATAACTGCAGAGAAGCGCAACGATTCAAGAGCGATGGACGCCGCGTCACAGATTGTTTACATAACTGTTACATTGTTGCACAGTTTACATACATTGTGTCCATCAGAAAACTAAACGGTGCAACGTGAGCAGGGGTCCGCACAACGAGGGACGATGTCTTAGACCTTCCAACAGTTCAATTTTTCAGGGACTGTCTCTGAATGGGTCCAGAAAAGGGACCAGGCTTATGCAGATTGACCTAAAAGGGGCAATTTTATGGGCTTTCCTGAGCCGTTTTAAAGGAGTTGTCTTAGAAAACCATGGCTGCCGTCCACTGAAAACAGCGCTACACCTGTCCACAGGTTGTTTGTGGTATTGCAGCTCTGCACCATTCACTTCCATGAAGCTGAGCCACAATAGCAGACACGGCCCATGGGCGGGTCCACAGGGTCCCAGCACACCCTGTCATGGCTCCAGGTAGATGCCATTGGCTGCACACAGTGACAGGTAAGTCATACTGGGTGGTTCTCCAGCCCCTGCAGCCTCCATGTACAATGTGGAATCCACACGTATTTCCTGTGCGGGAGTCTCTGGGGGGGCGTATCAGCCATCGTGCGCTTCCACCAGAGCGCAAATTGTGTCTGAATTATTAATGTCCGCTGCAGACAGCCGGCCTTCTCCTGCAGACTGAGAAATCTGGCATCGCTGGGAGAGAAACCGACGCCAGCTCCAGCCGTGCCACGCGCCTTATGCCACTGCAACCCATCATTTCACGCACAGCCGTCCACCTACAGTGACCACCTGCATCCGAAATCCTGAGGACGGGGTGCTGCAAAGATGGACGTCGCCTCCTGACACCAGCCCTGCAGCTGCCCTCGGCCCATCATCAACCACATCCCTATTAACTGCAGCGACCGGGGGAGATGTGCATAATTAATAAGAGTAATGAGCACCTGACCTAACGAGCGTCTGCTGTAATTCACCCCTCGTATATTACTATATACTAGAGCTGCTTCAGTAGTGTGACACAGCCTACTGCAGTGTAGGAGGTATATACCGCCTTAAATGCCTTGTGGGGGAAGGGAAGTGTCAACCCCGGTGTCCTTCTTTAAACCTTAGAGCAGTCGTTGTCGCTTCTCATTATGATGTCTGTCAAGTAACCCAAGTAACCAGGAACCAGAGGGTGCAGCCCCCCAATCAGAGGGCAGGAACACGTCCATCTCCTTCTCAGATCTGGTCAGCCAAGGACGGGCAGGGATCCCCACCTCTGTCTCTGGTGCCCTGGGTGGCAATTCACCAACTGGTTCAGCTTTGATTTTATAGATCTGCCCTGGTCATCGGGTCCTTTAAATACTTAAAGGAACTGTCTATGATTAGGAAACTTGTTTTCCAGGAGCAGTGCCCCACGGGTCCACAGGTCGTGTGAGGTATTGCACTTCGGCTGAGCTGTAGTACCAGACACAGCCTATGGACAGGTGTGGCGCTGCATGGGGGAATGCGGCCATGTTTTCCTAATCCTGGACCATTCTGCATCCGATATTGATAAGTACAAGGCTACGTCAGCAGACGGGGTAACACGAGGCTCGGCCCCCTTGTTTCCCCGGCCTGCAGCCCCCTGCTCACTTCTCCTGCCTTCCCCATCAGGATCATCTCCGCTCCACGGCAGCTCATCAGATAACGCTGCACGCACAGATTAAGGGCTTTTTCCCACAGACGCCGCTCTCCGTGCTGAAAGGCATCAATTAAGCTGTTAGCCTGTCTAAGTCAACGCGCTTCCCTGTAACCAGAGGCACGTCCAGCGCGCCTCATCCACAGAACACAGGAAACATCTGACAACCCGACACCTGTTGGATGCAAAGGTTTATCTACCAGGAAAAGTCATTTTGTGTAACTGATAACCCTCAGCAGCAATCTCCACGATGGGAGTGATGTTCCATAATTATCATCAGTCCTGCTGCATGGAAGGGAGGGCGAACCCAGCAAAGGTAAAGCTTAGAACATCCCCCACACTGACACTCGGGGTACAGGATAATGACACTGACACTCGGGGTACAGGATAATGACACTGACACTCGGGGTACAGGATAATGACACTGACACTCGGGGTACAGGATAATGACGCTGACACTCGGGTACAGGAATGACACTGAACACTGACACTCGGGGTACAGGATAATGACACTGACACTCGGGGTACAGGATAATGACACTGACACTCGGGGTACAGGATAATGACACTGACACTCGGGGTACAGGATAATGACACTGACACTCGGGGTACAGGATAATGACACTGACACTCGGGTACAGGATAATGACACTGACACTCGGGGTACAGGATAATGACACTGACACTCGGGTACAGGATAATGACACTGACACTGGGGTACAGGATAATGACACTGACACGGGTACAGGATAATGACACTGACACTCGGGGTACAGGATAATGACACTGACACTCGGGGTACAGGATAATGACACTGGACACTTGGGGTACAGGATATGACACCGACACTTTGGGGTACAGGATAATGACCCGGACATTCGGGGTACAGGATAATGACACTGACACTCGGGGTACAGGATAATGACACTGACACTCGGGGTACAGGATAGTGACACTGACACTCGAGGGTACAGGATAATGACACTGACACTTGGGGTACAGGATAATGACACTGACACTCGGGGTACAGGATAATGACACTGACACTTGGGGTACAGGATAATGACCCGGACATTCGGGTACAGGATAATGACACTGACACTCGGGTACAGGATAATGACACTGACACTCGGGGTACAGGATAGTGACCACTGACACTCGGGGTACAGGATAATGACACTGACCCTCGGGTACAGGATAATGACACTGACACTTGGGGTACAGGATAATGAACTGATACTCGGGGGTACAGGATAATGACACTGACACTTGGGGTACAGGATAATGACACTGACCCTCGGGGTACAGGATAATGACACTGACACTTGGGGTACAGGATAATGACACTGACACTCGGGGTACAGGATAATGACGCTGACACTCGGGTACAGGATAATGACTCTGACACTCGGGGTACAGGATAATGACACTCGGGGTAACAGGATAATGACACTCGAGGTGCAGAATAATGACACTGACACTCGGGATAACAGGATAATGACACTGACACTCGGGGTACAGGATAATGACACTGACACTCGGGGTACGGGATAATGACACTCGGGGTACAGGATAATGACACTGACACTCGGGTACAGGGATAAATGACACTCGGGGTACAGGATAATGACACTGACATTCGGGGTACAGGAAATGACACTGACACTCGGGGTACAGGATAATGACACTGACACTCGGGGTACAGGATAATGACACTGACATTCGGGGTACAGGATAATGACGCTGACACTCGGGGTACAGGATAATGACACTGACACTCGGGGTACAGGATAATGACACTGACACTTGGGGTACAGGATAATGACACTCGGGGTACAGGATAATGACACTCGGGGGTACAGGATAATGACACTGACACTCGGGGTACAGGATAATGACACTGACACTCGGGGTACAGGATAATGACGCTGACACTCGGGGTACGGGATAATGACACTAGGGGTACAGGATAATGACACTGACACTCGGGGTACAGGATAATGACACACTGACACTCGGGGTACAGGATAATGACACTCGGGGTACAGGATAATGACACTCGGGGGTACAGGATAATGACACTGACACTTGGGGTACGGGATAATGACGCTGAACACTCGGGTACGGGATAATGACGCTGACACTAGGGGTACAGGATAATGACGCTGACATTCGGGGTACGGGGATAATGACGCTGACACTCGGGGTACGAGATAATGACGCTGACACTCGGGTACGGGATAATGACGCTGACACTCGGGGTACGGGATAATGACGCTGACATTCAGGGTACAGGATAATGACACTGACACTCGGGGTACAGAATAATGACGCTGACACTCGGGGTACGGGATAATGACGCTGACACTCGTGGTACGGGATAATGACGCTGACACTCGGGGTACAGGATAATGACACTGACACTCGGGGTACAGGATAATGACACTGACATTCGGGGTACAGGATAATGACACTGACACTCGGGGTACAGGATAATGACACTGACATTCGGGGTACAGGATAATGACGCTGACACTCGGGGTACAGGATAATGACACTGATATTCGGGGTACAGGATAATGACACTGACACTCGGGGTACGGGATATTGGTGCACTGAAGCTCTCACCAGGTCTGTGGTTTCTGTGAGGCTCATTTTTCGATACATTGTTTTAATACACGGATGTAGACGCATCCCTCTCTCTCTTCCTCTGTCTCTCTTTTCCTCTGTCTCTCTATTTTGCTCTCTTTTCTTTCTTTCTCCCTCCATTTCTTATGTGTTACAAATAAATCTACTGATGCACTCTGACACAGGCTGACAGATGTAGCATAGCTGGTTGTGTTGGGTACCTTTTTTTTTTTGTGCTGTTCTCATTACACACTGAGCTCTGCTGCATCTGCTTTCTACTAAGTCGCTCTCTTACAAGGATCTGCCATGATATAATTCCCACTAGAAAAACGCAGAAGGTGAAGCAGACTGAGTAATAAGCCATGTGGGATCAATACTGCTGCGATATCTAATCTGGAGCTGCTGGGAGACGACAACAGCAACCAACGAAGGCCGGCAGCAGCTCTTTCTTAATATGAAGCCCTCCAGTGGGTTCTAATGCAGCGCGATTCGGGCGTATCCACCTGCGTCCTCTTATTAACACCTGTGCAGTGCACACGAGATCCATGTACAGAACGCCACAAGCTGCACTGAATTCTGCTCCACCACATGACTGCGCTCCCGCTCAGCGCCTGTCATCTCCTCCCACCTCTTTTTTGGGAATGAAGATGGCCATCTGCTCGCTTTCTCCCGGAATCTTACGTCGTCTCCTCCAGCTTTGGACAATTACAACACAGGGAAGGTTTCACAAGAGTCTATTCAGATGGTGCAGTAAATAAACGGATGTCACTGGGAAAAACTGCACCAAGTCTTTCTATAATGCGTTTCTCATTTAGTTTTAGGCCTCAGGCACATGGCCATGTCCGTTTTCAGTCCTCAGAATACGGATAGCTTCCATTGTGCGTCCCATCAATAGGACTATCCTCATCCACAATACGGACAATAACAGGAACTTCCGCAAGATCTGAGGATCGGGCACAAAATCCAGTCGTGTGAATGAGCCCTAAACCTGATCCACTGAATACTCCCTAACAGAGCAGTGCAGGCAGTTGTCCCACCTGGACTATAACTCTCAGCATCTCACTGAATCAGATGATCAAGATGCTCGGGATGTCTCCCTGATCCTCTCCCTCTACTATAATGTTTTTCTGCTCTTCTCCGTCTACTAGAATGCCTGTCCACTCTCCTCTATCTACTAGAATGCCCGTCCACTCTCCTCTATCTACTAGAATGCCTGTCCACTCTCCTCTATCTACTAGAATGCCTGTCCACTCTCCTGTCTACTAGAATGCCCGTCCACTCTCCTCTGTCTACTAGAATGCCTGTCCTCTCCTCTATCTACTAGAATGCCCGTCCACTCTCCTATAATTACTAGAATGCCTGTCCACTCTCCTGTATCTACTAGAATGCCTGTCCACTCTCCTCTGTCTACTAGAATGCCCGTCCACTCTCCTCTATCTACTAGAATGCCCGTCCACTCTCCTCTATCTACTAGAATGCCTGTCCACTCTCCTCTATCTACTAGAATGCCTCTCCACTCTCCTTCATCTACTAGAATGCCTTTCCACTCTCCTTCATCTACTAGAATGCCTGTCCACTCTCCTCCATCTACTAGAATGCCTGTCCACTCTCCTTCATCTACTAGAATGCCCGTCCACTCTCCTCTATCTACTAGAATGCCCGTCCACTCTCCTCTATCTACTAGAATGCCTGTCCACTCTCCTCTATCTACTAGAATGCCTCTCCACTCTCCTTCATCTACTAGAATGCCTGTCCACTCTCCTTCATCTACTAGAATGCCCGTCCAATCTCCTCTATCTACTAGAATGCCCGTCCAATCTCCTTCATCTAAAAGAATGCCCGTCCACTCTCCTTCATCTACTAGAATGCCTGTCCACTCTCCTCTATCTACTAGAATGCCTGTCCACTCTCCTCTATCTACTAGAATGCCTGTCCACTCTCCTTCATCTACTAGAATGCCCGTCCACTCTCCTCTATCTACTAGAATGCCCGTCCACTCTCCTCTATCTACTAGAATGCCTGTCCACTCTCCTCTATCTACTAGAATGCCTCTCCACTCTCCTTCATCTACTAGAATGCCTCTCCACTCTCCTTCATCTACTAGAATGCCTCTCCACTCTCCTTCATCTACTAGAATGCCCGTTCACTCTCCTCTATCTACTAGAATGCCCATCCACTCTCCTCTATCTACTAGAATGCCTGTCCACTCTCCTCTATCTACTAGAATACCTCTCCACTCTCCTTCATCTACTAGAAATGCCCGTCCAATCTCCTTCATCTACTAGAATGCCCGTCCACTCTCCTCTATCTACTAGAATGCCCGTCCACTCTCCTCTATCTACTAGAATGCCTGTCCACTCTCCTCTATCTACTAGAATGCCTCTCCACTCTCCTTCATCTACTAGAATGCCTCTCCACTCTCCTTCATCTACTAGAATGCCTGTCCACTCTCCTTCATCTACTAGAATGCCCGTCCAATCTCCTTCATCTACTAGAATGCCCGTCCAATCTCCTTCATCTACTAGAATGCCCGTCCAATCTCCTCTATCTACTAGAATGCCCGTTCACTCTCCTCTATCTACTAGAATGCCCATCCACTCTCCTCTATCTACTAGAATGCCTCTCCACTCTCCTCTATCTACTAGAATACCTCTCCACTCTCCTTCATCTACTAGAATGCCCGTCCAATCTCCTTCATCTACTAGAATGCCCGTCCACTCTCCTTCATCTACTAGAATGCCCGTCCACTCTCCTTCATCTACTAGAATGCCCGTTCACTCTCCTCTATCTACTAGAATGCCCGTCCAATCTCCTTCATCTACTAGAATGCCCGTCCAATCTCCTTCATCTACTAGAATGCCCGTCCACTCTCCTCTATCTACTAGAATGCCCGTCCACTCTCCTCTATCTACTAGAATGCCTGTCCACTCTCCTCTATCTACTAGAATGCCTCTCCACTCTCCTTCATCTACTAGAATGCCTCTCCACTCTCCTTCATCTACTAGAATGCCTGTCCACTCTCCTTCATCTACTAGAATGCCCGTCCAATCTCCTTCATCTACTAGAATGCCCGTTCACTCTCCTCTATCTACTAGAATGCCCATCCACTCTCCTCTATCTACTAGAATGCCTGTCCACTCTCCTCTATCTACTAGAATACCTCTCCACTCTCCTTCATCTACTAGAATGCCCGTCCAATCTCCTTCATCTACTAGAATGCCCGTCCACTCTCCTTCATCTACTAGAATGCCCGTCCACTCTCCTTCATCTACTAGAATGCCCGTTCACTCTCCTCTATCTACTAGAATGCCCGTCCAATCTCCTTCATCTACTAGAATGCCCGTCCAATCTCCTTCATCTACTAGAATGCCCGTCCACTCTCCTCTGTCTACTAGAATGCCTGTCCACTCTCTTGTATCTACCAGACTGCCTGTCCTCTCTCCTCTGTCTACTAGAATGCTTGTCCTCTCCTCTATCTACTAGAATGCCTGTCCACTCTCTTGTATCTACTAGAATGTCTGTCCACTCTCTTCTATCTACTAGAATAACTGTCCACTCTCCTCTGTCTACTAGAATGCCTGTCCACTCTCCTGTCTACTAGAACGCCCGTCCACTCTCCTCTGTCTACTAGAATGCCTGTCCTCTCCTCTATCTACTAGAATGCCCGTCCATTCTCCTATAATTACTAGAATGCCTGTCCACTCTCCTGTATCTACTAGAATGCCTGTCCACTCTCCTCTGTCTACTAGAATGCCTGTCCACTCTCTTCTATCTACTAGAATGCCTGTCCACTCTCCTCTGTCTACTAGAATGCCCGTCCACTCTCTTCTGTCTACCAGAATGCCTGTCCACTCTCCTCTGTCTACTAGAATGCCTGTCCACTCTCTTCTATCTACTAGAATGCCTGTCCACTCTCTTCTATCTACTAGAATGCCTGTCCACTCTCCTCTATCTACTAGAATGCCTGTCCACTCTTTTCTATATACTAGAATGCCTGTCCACTCTCTTCTGTCTACCAGAATGCCCGTCCACTCTCCTCGGTCTACTAGAACGCTTCTTAATCACTTTACACTCCGTCCTGCAGCAGTGTCCGTGCGGTAGAGGAGGTGCAGTGTTATATGTGTAGTAACCTTGATATTCTATAGGTAAGAAAACTGTTCCAATGTAAATTATATGAAAATTATAAATCACAGAAAAACCTCAGTTACATTTTAACTCTTAGTGTGCAGCACAGAGATGACACCACATTTCACACACTGTAAGTGATGACATCACAACATGATTTACAGTAATATGTATAAGACATCTGCAGGTGATGATATGAAGAATGTGACTCCTGGGACTTGTCATGGACGCCTGACTGTGCCGAGTGATGCCTTAGCTGAGAGGAGGTCGACTCTTATCCAAAAAGTGGGTGAGCGGTGAGTGTCTGCTGTCGGGGAGGTCACGGGGTCAGGCTGCTCTCCATTATTACTGTTCTCACCATCACCAGGCATTAACCCACGATCCAGCAAATCCTCATCAGCCTCAAATGTCTTATCTCTATCTGGACATTATTAAAGCCGACATCACGTTCTACAGACCCCACAAAGCTGATTTATATGCCTGCGCATCCACAGCTCTACCAGTGTGTGTCAGTCTTCACTGCAGTTATGGAATTCTATTCCATATATATAAGGATGAATAAAAATGACTCTCACTCGGCCTCATCACATCACTCGCTTCTGTAGATAGTTGCCATCTGGACAGCGCTCGTCTACTCTATAAAGCCGGCCTCCCCCTCCCCCATGCGGCAAATTCAGCACATTTCTAGACCTTTGCGGCTGTGGAACCACACGTCCCAGCAAGAACACTTATAATTTTCCTTGAAGCCAGTGGAGGGTCTGTCCGATCGCTGCAGAGTCGCCATTTCTGTATAGTCGATAGGCTCTGGACATGATTAGCTCCAAATCAACCAAACTATGGAGGAACTCCACAAATCAGACGGTGGGTCGCATCAGCGGCAACTAGGGGGATTGCACTACTACTCCCAACATCTCACTCCAGCCTGCAAGTTACAATCCATGCCCGGGTGGAGCTCTCCTTAATTTACTCATAAATAAACACATTCTGATAATGTGGAGAATACATTAAGAGTGTATAGTACAGATACAGAGTAAAAATAAAACTACACGTATAATTGGGTGCTGGTCGGCCTCTCCCAGAAATGGCCAACTGTCCATGTTATGTCAAGAGAGAAGCAGCTGGTAAGAACATATGGCGCCACTTATCTCCTAGGAAAACAAATGTTTCAGTATAAACGTATCTGATGCATCTCAGCCCCTGGAAGAAGCAAATATCTGAGGAGCGTCCCCTGCAGTATAACAGGACACAGGAACTCCCCGACCTGTAATATATTCTTGTACATAGGAGCAGTATTATAGTAGTTATATTCTTGTACATAGGAGGCAGTATTATAGTAGTTATATTCTTGTACATAAGAGGCAGTATTATAGTAGTTATATTCTTGTACATAGAGGCAGTATTATAGTAGTTATATTCTTGTACATAGGAGCAGTATTATAGTAGTTATATTCTTGTACATAGGAGGCAGTATTATAGTAGTTATATTCTTGTACATAGGAGGCAGTATTATAGTAGTTATATTCTTGTACATAGGAGCAGTATTATAGTAGTTATATTCTTGTACATAGGAGCAGTATTATAGTAGTTATATTCTTGTAAATAAGAGGCAGTATTATAGTAGTTATATTCTTGTACATAGGAGCAGTATTATAGTAGTTATATTCTTGTACATAGGAGCAGTATTATAGTAGTTATATTCTTGTACATAAGAGCAGTATTTATAGTAGTTATATTCTTGTACATTGGAGGCAGTATTATAGTAGTTATATTCTTCTACATAGGAGGCAGTATTATAGTAGTTATATTCTTGTACATAGGAGGCAGTATTATAGTAGTTATATTCTGTACATAGGAGGCAGTATTATAGTAGTTATATTCTTGTACATAGGAGCAGTATTATAGTAGTTATATTCTTGTACATAGAGCAGTATATAGTAGTTATATTCTGTCATAAGAGGCAGTATTATAGTAGTTATATTCTTGTACATAGGAGCAGTATTATAGTAGTTATATTCTTGTATATAGGAGCAGTATTATAGTAGTTATATTCTTGTACATAGGAGGCAGTATTATAGTAGTTATATTCTTGTACATAGGAGCAGTATTATAGTAGTTATATTCTTGTACATAGGAGGCAGTATTATGGTAGTTATATTCTTGTACATAGAGGCAGTATTATAGTAGTTATATTCTTGTACATAGGAGCAGTATTATAGTAGTTATATTCTTGTACATAAGAGGCAGTATTATAGTAGTTATATTCTTGTACATAGGAGCAGTATTATAGTAGTTATATTCTTGTACATAGAGCAGTATTATAGTAGTTATATTCTGTACATAGGAGGCAGTATTATAGTAGTTATATTCTTGTACATAGGAGCAGTATTATAGTAGTTATATTCTTGTACATAGAAGCAGTATTATAGTAGTTATATTCTTGTACATAGGAGCAGTATTATAGTAGTTATATTCTTGTACATAGGAGGCAGTATTATAGTAGTTATATTCTTGTACATGGAGCAGTATTATAGTAGTTATATTCTTGTACATAGGAGCAGTATTATAGTAGTTATATTCTTGTACATAGGAGGCAGTATTATAGTAGTTATATTCTTGTACATAGGAGGCAGTATTATAGTAGTTATATTCTTGTACATAGGAGGCAGTATTATAGTAGTTATATTCTTGTACATAGGAGCAGTATTTATAGTAGTTATATATATTCTTGTACATAGAGAGCAGTATTATAGTAGTTATATTTCTTGTACATAGGAGCAGTATTATAGTAGTTATATTCTTGTACATAGGAGCAGTATTATAGTAGTTATATTCTTGTACATAGGAGCAGTATTATAGTAGTTATATTCTTGTACATATAGGAGCAGTATAGTATTATAGTAGTTATATTCTTGTACATAGGAGGCAGTATTATAGTAGTTATATTCTTGTACATAGGAGCAGTATTATAGTAGTTATATTCTTGTACATAGGAGCAGTATTATAGTAGTTATATTCTTGTACATAGGAGGCAGTATTATAGTAGTTATATTCTTGTACATAGGAGCAGTATTATAGTAGTTATATTCTTGTACATAGGAGCAGTATTATAGTAGTTATATTCTTGTACATAGGAGCAGTATTATAGTAGTTATATTCTTGTACATAGGAGCAGTATTATAGTAGTTTATATTCTTGTACATAGAGCAGTATTATATAGTTATATCTTGTACATAGGAGCAGTATTATAGTAGTTATATTCTTGTACATAGGAGCAGTATTATAGTAGTTATATTCTTGTACATAGGAGCAGTATTATAGTAGTTATATTCTTGTACATAGGAGCAGTATTATAGTAGTTATATTCTTGTACATAGGAGCAGTATTATAGTAGTTATATTCTTGTACATAGGAGCAGTATTATAGTAGTTATATTCTTGTACATAGGAGCAGTATTATAGTAGTTATATTCTTGTACATAGGAGCAGTATTATAGTAGTTATATTCTTGTACATAGGAGCAGTATTATAGTAGTTATATTCTTGTACATAGGAGCAGTATTATAGTAGTTATATTCTTGTACATAGGAGCAGTAATTATTAGTCGTTATATTCTTGTACATAGGAGCAGTATTATAGTAGTTTATATTCTTGTACATAGGAGCAGTATTATAGTAGTTATATTCTTGTACATAGGAGGCAGTATTATAGTAGTTATATTCTTGTACATAGGAGCAGTATTATAGTAGTTATATTCTTGTACATAGGAGCAGTATTATAGTAGTTATATTCTTGTACATAGGAGCAGTATTATAGTAGTTATATTCTTGTACATAGGAGCAGTATTATAGTAGTTATATTCTTGTACATAGGAGCAGTATTATAGTAGTTATATTCTTGTACATAGGAGCAGTATTATAGTAGTTATATTCTTGTACATAGGAGCAGTATTATAGTAGTTATATTCTTGTACATAGGAGCAGTATATAGTAGTTTATCTGTACATAGGAGCAGTATTATAGTAGTTATATTCTTGTACATAGGAAGCAGTATTATAGTAGTTATATTCTTGTACATAGGAGCAGTATTATAGTAGTTATATTCTTGTACATAGGAGCAGTATTATAGTAGTTATATTCTTGTACATAGGAGCAGTTATTATATAGTAGTTATATTCTTTCATAGGAGCAGTATTATAGTAGTTATATCTTTGTACATAGGAGCAGTATTATAGTAGTTATATTCTTGTAACATAGGAGCAGTATTATAGTAGTTATATTCTTGTACATAGGAGCAGTATTATAGTAGTTATATTCTTGTACATAGGAGCAGTAATTATAGTAGTTATATTCTGTACATAGGAGCAGTATTATAGTCGTTATATTCTTGTACATAGGAGCAGTATTATAGTAGTTATATTCTTGTACATAGGAGCAGTATTATAGTAGTTTATATTCTTGTACATAGGAGCAGTATTATAGTAGTTATATTCTTGTACATAGGAGCAGTATTATAGTAGTTATATTCTTGTACATAGGAGCAGTATTAATAGTAGTTATATTCTTGTACATAGGAGGCAGTATTATAGTAGTTATATTCTTGTACATAAGAGCAGTATTATAGTAGTTATATTCTTTGTACATAGGAGCAGTATTATAGTAGTTATATTCTTGTACATAGGAGGCAAGTATTATAGTAGTTATATTCTTGTACATAGGAGCAGTATTATAGTAGTTATATTCTTGTACATAGGAGCAGTATTATAGTAGTTATATTCTTGTACATAGGAGCAGTATTATAGTAGTTATATTCTTGTACATAGGAGGCAGTATTATAGTAGTTATATTCTTGTACATAAGAGCAGTATTATAGTAGTTATATTCTTGTACATAGGAGCAGTATTATAGTAGTTATATTCTTATACATAGGAGCAGTATTATAGTAGTTATATCCTGTTCTCATACTCTGGGGGTCACGGGTAGTAGTTGGCGATCTGTACCACTGATACCAACAATGGACTGTGCATGTAGTGCTATCCATTTATAGGGAGGTATAAATCTGCACTGCTGATGTCAGAGGTGGTAAATATAACTTTTTCTTGTAGTAATTTTGTCACATTAGTAACATCTCCCGGTAACAAGTAAGAACTGTCAACCTTTTTATGAACAGGACGCTGCTATTACATTTTACTTTTATGCCTTTATATGGTAAATGGGAATGGCCAAAATTCTGCCTGAAGACTGCAGGGACAGAGAGGCCGGAAGGGGTTCAGTCAGTGGAGAGGAGGTGCCTGGAATATTGGGGCTGCGTCAACCCATTATTAACGATCCAAATTTTTTACAATATTAATACTTAGGTTGCCCTGCGTATAAAATAATGATCCTCTCTCTGCGCGCCGACTTCTTATTGGGATTGTGTTTATAATCAGAGGCTAATCTAAGTAGGCAGTGCCGCAGTATAAAGCATGGAGGATAAATGATCAGTATGAGCCTCTGGGAGAACAAGAGTTGAATTTCACACTACGTCAGCCTCCAGCAAACTATACAGGTAAGATGGAATTCTTGGTCATAGCTGTGAATAAATGCAGAGCTGCAGTGTAAAGCATGGGGAGTGATGAAGCAATGGCCTGATCATGTGATAAGACAGGAGCTGGATTTCCGACTACCTTAGATTCCTACAGACGATGCACCTGAGGTTGAGTCATTAATCACAACTGCCAACATACACGGAAATGAGCACTTCTCAGAGGTGGAGAAATACGTGCAATTTATAATGTAAGGAGACGGTTCAGGCTGCGCAGTGTGAAAACCCCTTCTAGCCTAATACTACGTAAAGCTGAGGGTTTGTTACAATGTTTCTAGTCTAGAAAATCTTTCATAAACAAATCTTTCTCTTGTTTTCATAGTTCACTACAATGTAACAGTTTGGAGTCCAGGCTGTTCATCTCAGAGGATTATCTAAACTGGATACATTGTAACAAACCCTCAGCTGTGAGAGGAACACAGGGACATTTCAATAGGATAAAACCAACCTGTAAATATAAAGCAGACCCCATCCTTTTGCACCTGAGCAAAATAAAACCTAACGATCTGATAATGAGGGTGATAGTCCGACGCATTTCTAAAGGTTTCATTGATGGTTTACACACACCAGTATAGACTGATACTGGTCTGACTGGTCAGAAATCAGTGTAACCCAGCCTCACAGAGGCTATATACAGATAGGGAGAGAGCAGTCACTTTCCCCTGCAGTCTCATCCGGTCACCCTGCTCGGTGAGGTCACGCCAGACACTGACAACTCATCCTGCCTCTTCTGTCACACCGGTGGGCGGCACGGCGAGGGTATTGTGGTGACTCTGCTGCAAGGTGATTCAGGAGGGCAGACGCGTGGCAGCACAGAATAATGCCGTAATGGATTAGGAGGAGGGGAACTGGGTCAAGTGGAGGAATTCCCTGTCTGCAGTCACTCTGTGTAAGAAGTGAAGGTGTGGGGGAGGCCGACATGACAGGACGCAGCAAGCAGAGGGACACTTCAGGAGGCTAACCGTCAGGTCCCACCCGGGACAGGCCGGGCACGTGTATAAGAAGGGCCCGTTACCACAGGCCAAAGATCATCATATAACGGAGATGCAAATGGTCGTTTGTTGGGTGATCGCACGTTTTGTGGCACCTAAAATCTTTGTTGGCAGCACCTCTCCCAATGTAAACAGAGGTCTGCCCCGACAATGTGCAAACTGCATGGTGGATGAATGATCGTAATAATAATGATCATTCATCCCGCACAGTGCCAGTCGGCATTTGGCATAAATCAGCAGTCAGTCTGCCCATGTAAAAGGAACCCAACATCCATCTCCTGGAGCCCGATGCAAAATCTGTACCAGGGCCCCCAACCTACCAGGTGGCATATATCATACTGGTAGGAAGGGATATTGGGCCCCCAGGATTCAGACCTGCTGCCCCTGTATCCCCTACAGCTATGGCTTTACCTATGTTCTGTATATACACTGTATATATGAAAGCCCACGATGCATACAGTGACCTGCGTGTGAGGGGGCTGAACGGTGACCATTATACGTATTGTTACTGTGTATCCGGTGTGAGTGGGCTGTTACATCGTAACTTTACCTGAAGACAATGGAGGGACAGCATGTATGATGGGAATTGGCACAATGGCGCCGTCCTGCTGGCAGCTTAGATAAAGACGCCTCTTACACGTCACCTGATGTTGCTGCTCACAGCTGAACACTGGCATTTATATGGGGGGGGGGATACCTCTGGTGATACCCCTGGCATATAAGCAGGGGAGGAGGGTAACCACTGCAGGAGGGGGCTGGGGGCTGTAATACAGGAGGGGGCTGGGGGCTGTATACAGGAGGGGGCTGGGGGCTGTATACAGGAGGGGGCTGGGGGCTGTATACAGGAGGGGGCTGGGGTACACTGTATACAGGAGGGGGCTGGGGTCTGTATACAGGAGGGGCTTGGGGGGCTGTATATAGGAGGGGCTGGGGGCTGTATAAAGGAGGGGGCTGGGGTCTGTATACAGGAGGGGGCTGGGGTCTGTATACAGGAGGGGGCTGGGGGTCTGTATACAGGAGGGGGCTGGGGCTGTATACAGGAGGGGGCTGGGGGCTGTATACGGAGGGGGCTGGGGTCTGTATACAGGAGGGGGCTGGGGTCTGTATACAGGAGGGGGCTGGGGGCTGTATACAGGAGGGGGCTGGGGGCTGTATACAGGAAGGGGGCTGGGGTCTGTATACAGGAGGGGGCTGGGGTCTGTATACAGGAGGGGGCTGGGGTCTGTATACAGGAGGGGGCTGGGGCTGTATACAGGAGGGGGCTGGGGTCTGTATACAGGAGGGGGCTGGGGTCTGTATACAGGAGGGGGCTGGCGGCTGTATACAGGAGGGGGCTGGGGGCTGTATACAGGAGGGGGCTGGGGGATGTATACAGGAGGGGACTACTGTCTGTATACAGGAGGGGCTGGGGGCTGTATACAGAAGAGGGCTGGGGGCTGTATACAGGAGGGGTGTGGAGGGCAGGCTTCGTGTCGTATGGCTGTGTTCATTACCTGCATTTATTATTTATTTTTCTACGCCCACAAACCCCGCCCTGAGGGCACTTGTCCTCACCTGGAGGCTGCGATCTCGGCTTTCTGCTTGGCAATGTTACTGGCCCTCTCGGCTTGCTCCACGGCCCGGTCCACCTTCTCCCGGATCTTGCTGGCTCTGAGAGGGATCAGGTTCTTCCTCTTGCCGCTCACCAGGACATTTTGCTTGTATTTCCCTTCCTCCTTCGTCCCATCAGGAAAAGTCATGCATCCATACCCGTGCCTCTTATTATTGGCCCACTCCCCCTCGTACTTCAGACCGTCCGAGCGCTGACTTATGCCAAAACCCGAGCGCTTGTCATGCTTCCATTCCCCCATGTAGACCTCGGTGGTGGTGGCGTCAATGTCATCCTCGATGACAGAGAGCTCCGTCTCGCCCTCACCCAGGCTGATGGTGGAGTTGATGTCGCTTGCGGTGGAGCTCACGGTGCTCATGCCAGCTTCACTGCGGAACGAGCTCTGTTTGCTCCGCTGGCTGGCGAGGGAGCTCTTCGATTCGGACTTGCGCAGCTTCAGGCCGCTGAGGATGGACCTCCTGAAGATTCCTTTCTTCTTGTTCTTTAACATCTCAGCGTCACTGTTGGCCATCAACACAAACCCCCCTCGAGAGACGGCCGGGCTGCCTGCCACCCCGCACGAAGCATCTGGATGCATTGCAGTCCCATTGGTGTGCTCACTTCGGAGTGAGTTTATAGAGGTCCGAAGGGGGGAGCGGATAACGGCAGCCATTCCGTATGGGACGCTCTGGCGCACTCCATAGCCCTGGCGTATTCCTGCCGTCCATTGACCTTGGTAAGTACCTGTAAGACACAGAAATGGGGGTCAGTCTGGCATCGCACGTCGACCTACAAATTCTAAAAAGATCTTGTTATGACCGGCTGTCAGCAGTCACTCTGAGCAAGAACAGACATGATGTCAGTTACATATCACTATATATAAGACATCGTCCTATGATAAAGGAACAACACAGTAAAACTTGAAAGGACATGTAAACTTCTCCGATACAGAGCTCCAAATCCTCTGCATCAACAGAGAAAATATTCAAACTACCTGCAGTCACCAATAGAGGGAGCCCCCTGTATACAGATTATACAGCAAGCACTAGAGGGAGCTCACTACATACAGATTATACAGCTACCACTAGAGGGAGCTCACTACATACAGATTATACAGTCACCACTAGAGGGAGCTCATTACATACAGATTATACAGTCACCACTAGAGGGAGCTCATTACATACAGATTATACAGTCACCACTAGAGGGAGCTCACTACATACAGATTATACAGCCACCACTAGAGGGAGTTCACTACATACAGATCATACAGCCACCACTAGAGGGAGCTCATTACATACAGATTACACAGTCACCACTAGAGGGAGCTCATTACATACAGATTATACAGCCACCACTAGAGGGAGCTCATTACATACAGATTATACAGCCACCACTAGAGGGAGCTCACTACATACAGATTATATAGTCATCACTAGAGGGAGCTCACTACATACAGATTAAACAGCCACCACTAGAGGGAGCTCACTACATACAGATTATACAGCCACCACTAGAGGGAGCTCACTACATACAGATTATACAGCCACCACTAAAGGGAACTCACTACATACAGATTATACAGCCACCACTAGAGGGAGCTTACTATATACAGATTATACTGCCACCACTAGAGGGAGCTCACTACATACAGATTATACAGCCACCACTAGAGGGAGCTCACTACATACAGATTATACAGCCACCACTAGAGGGAGCTCACTACATACAGATTATACAGCCACCACTAAAGGGAACTCACTACATACAGATTATACAGCCACCACTAGAGGGAGCTCACTACATACAGATTATACAGCCACCACTAAAGGGTACTCACTACATACAGATTATACAGCCACCACTAGAGGGAGCTCACTATATACAGATTATACAGCCACCACTAGAGGGAGCTCACTGCATACAGATTATACAGCCACCACTAGAGGGAGCTCACTACATACAGATTATACAGTCCATGGCGCTATGTTGGTACCAAAAGAGTATCATCACCATTATAAGATGTAACCTTTATTACTGCCAATTAAAATTAACGCAAGTTAGTGAAAGGAACTGATATTGCAGGGAGTCAGAGGCGCTGAGACCCTGGTGGTCTGAAAGGGAAAGAATATTTGCCCTTATTGTCTCCCCTGCCGATTATCGGCCCTGCCTATGAAGCGTAATGGCGGCTCCGATAAGGGCGTTCCCGGTGTCAGGAACCTCCCATATATCCCTAGGATGCCCTGAGAAGGGATCAGGACGACCAGACAGATCCTAATAAACAAATCAGTAATCCTTATGTTGTCAACAGTCTTTATGTTCACAAAAAAACGAGAAAAATGAATATATAAGATTGTATTGAAAGTATAGATGTCCGAGTGTATAACAGTACCACGCACCCGTCGCGTTTCCCCGCACCGTCTGTGGAACCGTTCATCAGGAGACTGGAGATCATATATTTGTCAGCATATATAGCGGTCAATGCCCAACAAAACCACAGAGAGAGTAACATCTGATACACCAAAAATGTAA
This sequence comes from Rhinella marina, assembly GCA_900303285.1. Taxonomy (NCBI): domain Eukaryota; kingdom Metazoa; phylum Chordata; class Amphibia; order Anura; family Bufonidae; genus Rhinella; species Rhinella marina. Next base: position 46,944 of record ONZH01007226.1, on the reverse strand, counting down.
CGGGAAGCATATCAATGGCACCATGTTCAGTAACAGGAAGAACATCTTTGGCACTATGTCAATAACAGGAAGCACATCTCTGGCACTATGTTACTATCGGGAAGCACATTTCTGGCGCTATGTTAGTAACAGGAAGAACATCTCTGGCGCTATGTTAGTAACAGGAAGAACATCTCTGGCGCTATGTTACTATCGGGAAGCACATTTCTGGCGCTATGTTAGTAACAGGAAGAACATCTCTGGCGCTATGTTACTATCGGGAAGCACATTTCTGGCGCTATGTTAGTAACTGGAAGAACATCTCTGGCGCTGTGTTAGTAACAGGAAGCACATCTCTGGCGCTATGTTACTATCAGGAAGCACATCTCTGGCGCTATGTTAGTAACAGGAAAGAACATCTCTGGCGCTATGTTACTATCAGGAAGCACATCTCTGGCACTATGTTTACTATCAGGAAGCACATCTCTGGCGCTATGTTACTATCAGGAAGCACATCTCTGGCACTATGTTAGTAACAGGAGGCACATCTCTGGCACTATGTTACTATCAGGAAGCACATCTCTGCCGCTATGTTTACTATCGGGAAGCACATCTCTGCCGCTATGTTAGTAACAGGAAGCACATCTCTGGCGCTTTGTTTACTATCGGGAAGCACATCTCTGGCACTATGTTAGTAACAGGAAGAAACATCTCTGCCGTATGTAGTAACAGGATGCACATGTTTGCCGCTATGTTAGTAACAGGAAGCACATCTCTGGCGCTATGTTACTATCGGGAACCACATCTCTGGCGCTATGTTACGATCGGGAAGCACATCTCTGGCGCTATGTTACTATCGGGAAGCACATCTCTGGCGCTATGTTACTATCGGGAAGCACATCTCTGGCGCTAATGTTACTATCGGGAACCACATCTCTTGGCGCTATGTTAGTAACAGGAAGCACATCTCTGGCGCTATGTTAGTAACAGGAAGCAAATCTCTGGCGCTATGTTACTATCAGGAAGCACATCTCTTGGCGCTATGTTACTATCAGGAAGCACATCTCTGGCGCCATGTTAGTAACAGGAAGCACATCTCTTGGCGCTATGTTAGTAACAGGAAGCAAATCTCTGGCGCTATGTTACTATCAGGAAGCACATCTCTTGGCGCTATGTTACTATCAGGAAGCACATCTCTGGCGCCATGTTAGTAACAGGAAGCACATCTCTTGGCGCTATGTTAGTAACAGGAAGCACATTTCTGGCGCTATGTTAACTATCGGGAAGTACATCTCTGGCGCTATGTTACATCGGGAAGCACATCTCTGGCGCTATGTTACGATCGGGAAGCACATCTCTGGCGCTATGTTACTATCGGGAATCACATCTTGGCGCTATGTACTATCGGAAGCACATCTCTGGCGCTATGTTACTATCGGGAACCACATCTCTTGGCGCTATGTTAGTAACAGGAAGCACATCTCTGGCGCCATGTTAGTAACAGGAAGCACATCTCTTGGCGCTATGTTAGTAACAGGAAGCACATTTCTGGCGCTATGTTACTATTGGGAAGTACATCTCTGGCGCTATGTTACTATCGGGAAGCACATCTCTGGCGCTATGTTACTATCAGGAAGCACATCTCTGGCGCTATGTTACTATCGGGAAGCACATCTCTGGTGCTATGTTAGTAACAGGAAGCACATCTCTGCCGCTATGTTACTATCAGAAAGCACATCTCTGCCGCTATGTTACTATCGGGAAGCACATCTCTGGCGCTATGTTAGTAACAGGAAGCACATCTCTGGCGCTTTGTTACTATCGGGAAGCACATCTCTGGTGCTATGTTACTATCGGGAAGCACATCTCTGCCGCTATGTTAGTAACAGGAAGAACATCTCTGGTGCTATGTTACTATCGGGAAGCACATCTCTGGCACTATGTTAGTAACAGGAAGAACATCTCTGCCGCTATGTTAGTAACAGGATGCACTTGTCTGCCGCTATGTTAGTAACAGGAAGCACATCTCTGGCGCTATGTTACTATCGGGAAGCACATCTCTGGTGCTATGTTACGATCGGGAAGCACATCTCTGGCGCTATGTTACTATCGGGAAGCACATCTCTTGGCACTATGTTACTATCAGGAAGCACATCTCTGGCGCCATGTTAGTAACAGGAAGCACATCTCTTGGCGCTATGTTAGTAACAGGAAGCACATCTCTTGGCGCTATGTTACTATCAGGAAGCACATCTCTTGGCACTAATGTTACTATCGGGGAAGCACATCTCTTGGCACTATGTTACTATCAGGAAGCACATCTCTGGCGCCATGTTAGTAACAGGATGCACTTGTCTGCCGCTATGTTAGTAACAGGAAGCACATCTCTGGCGCCATGTTAAGTAACAGGAAGCACATTTCTTGGCGCTATGTTAGTAACAGGAAGCACATCTCTTGGCGCTATGTTAGTAACAGGAAGCAAATCTCTGGCGCTATGTTATTAACAGGAAGCACATTTCTGGCGCTATGTTACTATCGGGAAGCACATCTCTGGCGCTATGTTACTATCAGGAAGCACATCTCTGGCGCTATGTTACTATCGGGAAGCACATCTCTTGGAGCTATGTTACTACCGGGAAGCACATCTCTTGGCGCTATGTTAGTAACAGGAAGCACATCTCTGGTGCTATGTTATTAACAGGAAGCACATTTCTGGCGCTATGTTACTATCGGGAAGCACATCTCTGGCGGCTATGTTACTATCGGGAAGCACATCTCTGGCGCTATGTTACTATCGGGAAGCACATCTCTGGCGTTATGTTAGTAACAAGAAGCACATCTCTTTGCGCTATGTTAGTATCTGGAAGCACATCTCTGGCGCTATGTTAGTAACAGGAAGCACATCTCTGGCGCTATGTTAGTAACAGGAAGCACATCTCTGGCGCTATGTTAGTAACAGGAAGCACATCTCTGACGCTATGTTACTATCAGGAAGCACATCTCTGGCGCTATGTTACTATCGGGAAGCACATCTCTGCCGCTATGTTAGTAACAGGATGCACATGTTTGCCGCTATGTTAGTAACAGGAAGCACATCTCTGGCGCTATGTTACTATCAGGAAGCACATCTCTGGCGCTATGTTACTATCGGGAAGCACATCTCTGGCGCTATGTTACTATCAGGAAGCACATCACTGGCGCTATGTTACTATCGGGAAGCACATCTCTGGCGCTATGTTAGTAACAGGAAGCACATCTCTGACGCTATGTTAGTAACAGGAAGCACATCTCTGGCACTATGTTAGTATGAGGAAGCACATCTCTGGCACTATGTTAGTATGAGGAAGCACATCTCTTGGCGCTATGTTACTATCAGGAAGCACATCTCTGGCGCTATGTTACGATCGGGAAGCACATCTCTGGCGCTATGTTACTATCGGGAAGCACATGTCTGGCGCTATGTAGTATGAGGAAGCACATCTCTGGCGCTATGTTACTATCAGGAAGCACATCACTGGCGCTATGTTACTATCGGGAAGCACATCTCTGGCGCTATGTTAGTATGAGGAAGCACATCTCTTGGCGTATGTTACTATCGGGAAGCACATCTCTGGCGCTATGTTAGTAACAGGAAGCACATCTCTGGCCGCTATTTAGTATGAGGAAGCACATCTCTGGTGCTATGTTAGTAACAGGAAGCACATCTCTGGCGCTATGTTAGTATGAGGAAGCACATCTCTGGTGCTATGTTAGTAACAGGAAGCACAATCTCTGGCGCTATGTTAGTATGAGGAAGCACATCTCTGGTGCTATGTTTAGAATCGAGCGAAGCACATCTCTGGTGCTATGTTAAGTAAAGAGGAAGCACATCTCTGGTGCTATGTTAGTATGAGGAAGCACATCTCTGGCACTATGTTAGTATGAGGAAGCACATCCTGGCACTATGTTAGTAACAGGAAGCACATCTCTGGTGCTATGTTAGTATGAAGGAAGCACATCTCTGGTGCTATGTTAGTATGAGGAAGCACATCTCTGGCGCTATGTTAGTAACAGGAAGCACATCTCTGGCGCTATGTTACTATCGGGAAGCACATCTCTGGCGCTATGTTTAGTATGAGGAAGCACATCTCTGGCACTATGTTAGTATGAGGAAGCACATCTCTTGGCGCTATGTTACTATCAGGAAGCACATCTCTGGCGCTATGTTACGATCGGGAAGCACATCTCTGGCGCTATGTTACTATCGGGAAGCACATGTCTGGCGCTATGTTAGTATGAGGAAGCACATCTCTTGGCGCTATGTTACTATCAGGAAGCACATCACTGGCGCTATGTTACTATCGGGAAGCACATCTCTGGCGCTATGTTAGTAACAGGAAGCACATCTCTGGCGCTATGTTAGTATGAGGAAGCACATCTCTGGTGCTATGTTAGTAACAGGAAGCACATTCTCTGGCGCTATGTTAGTATGAGGAAGCACATCTCTGGTGCTATGTTAGTAACAGGAAGCACATCTCTGGTGCTATGTTAGTATGAGGAAGCACATCTCTGGTGCTATGTTAGTATGAGGAAGCACATCTCTGGCACTATGTTAGTATGAGGAAGCACATCTCTGGCGCTATGTTAGTAACAGGAAGCACATCTCTGGTGCTATGTTAGTATGAGGAAGCACATCTCTGGTGCTATGTTAGTATGAGGAAGCACATCTCTGGTGCTATGTTAGTATGAGGAAGCACATCTCTGGCGCTATGTTAGTAACAGGAAGCACATCTCTGGCGCTATGTTACTATCGGGAAGCACATCTCTGGTGCTATGTTACTAACGGGAAGCACATCTCTGGCGCTATATTAGTAACTCTCTGGCGTTCTGCACTCGATCACATGCGGCGGCTCCTGTGCCATTCAGCAGACGGCTGAGGAGACAATGCACGGACCAGATGTGGCGGCAGCTCGGCTGAGACTTCTCTGCAAACATTTTCGCTAAGTACCCGCCGCCGCTCCCGGATCCTGTCAGACCTGTCACCGGTACTCCGCAGTCTGTCTTCCCGCATGGAGGCCACCAGTCCCCGAGTCCTCCTACGTCATGTCCCTAAAACTTCTGTTCAGCTGTCGCTTACTGATATCGGTTCCTAGGAAAGCTGGGTGACAACCAGCATGTCCTCCTCTGCACACAAGGGGACGCTCATCCAGCTTTCCTGGACTCCCGAGTGCCAGGTCACACAGTGGCAATAAAGGGAAGGATGGGGTGAGGGGCGGCTGCGCTATATGTTATTATACGCCTCATTTCTCAGAAGAGCGTCCATAGGGAGCGTGTCCCTGCAGTGAGATCCCACGACAATATGGGACACACTCCCTCAGTCGCCCCTCCATTTCCATTAATCGTTATGTCAGCCGATCCTGAGAGGACGAGGCGCGCAGCAGCGCCACCCTGCCTCCCACATACGAGCCGTCACGAGGCGCACTCTACTGACTTGTCACAATCAACGCCTCTTGTGTCCCGTAATAGCACAAGTGTGAACCCCCGGAGATCGCACGCCGCCATGTTTATATCAGGCCGGGCAAGGTCTGAATCCGCAGACTCTTATCCTGCGAAGCGATCCTCAATATCTGATCAGTGGAGTTCCGATTCCCAGCAGCGAGGGGAGCAGGTGAGCGCTCATCCTCCTCGCCCAATGATGTCACGTCCATCAGTCACATAATCTCTGAGAGGCTCGACTGAATTGGACAAAGCTGCAATACCAAACATGGCCTCTGTACAATGTGTGGCGCTGTTCCTAGAATCAGCGGTGACATCACTGAGAATGCAGCCTATCCATCACTAGAGATCAGCGGTGACATCACTGAGAATGCAGCCTATCCATCACTAGAGATCAGCGGTGACATCACTGAGAATGCCGCCTATCTATTCACTAGAGATCAACGGTGACATCACTGAGAATGCAGCCTATCCATTCACTAGGGATCAGCGGTGACATCAATGAGAATGCCGCCTATCCATCACTAGAGATCAGCGGTGACATCACTGAGAATGCAGCCTATCCATCACTAGAGATCAGCGGTGACATCACTGAGAATGTCCCCTATCCATTCACTAGAGATCAGCGGTGACATCACTGAGAATGCCGCCTATCCATCACTAGAGATCAGCAGTGACATCACTGAGAATGCAGCCTATCCATTCACTAGAGATCAGCAGTGACATCACTGAGAATGCCGCCTATCCATCACTAGAGATCAGCGGTGACATCACTGAGAATGCCGCCTATCCTTACTAGAGATCAGCGGTGACATCACTGAGAATGCAGCCTATCCATCACTAGAGATCGGCGGTGACATCACTGAGAATGCCGCCTATCCATCACTAGAGATCAGCGGTGACATCACTGAGAATGCAGCCTATTCCATCACTAGAGATCAGCGGTGACATCACTGAGAATGCCGCCTATCCATCACTAGAGATCAGCAGTGACATCACTGAGAATGCAGCCTATCCATCACTAGAGATCAGCGGTGACATCACTGAGAATGCAGCCTATCCATTCACTAGAGATCAGCAGTGACATCACTGAGAATGCCGCCTATCCATCACTAGAGATCAGCGGTGACACCACTGAGAATGCCGCCTATCCATCACTAGAGATCAGCGGTGACATCACTGAGAATGCCGCCTATCCATCACTAGAGATCAGCGGTGACATCACTGAGAATGCCGCCTATCCATCACTAGAGATCAGCGGTGACATCACTGAGAATGCCGCCCTATCCATCACTAGAGATCAGCGGTGACATCACTAAGAATGCAGCCTATCCATTCACTAGAGATCAGCGGTGACATCACTGAGAATGCAGCCTATCCATCACTAGAGATCAGCGGTGACATCACTGAGAATGCTGCCTATCCATCCACTAGAGATCAGCGGTGACATCACTGAGAATGCCCCCTATCCATCACTAGAGATCAGCGGTGACATCACGGAGAATGCCGCCTATCCATCACTAGAGATCAGCGGTGACATCACTGAGAATGCCCCCTATCCATCACTAGAGATTAGCGGTGACATCACTGAGAATGCCGCCTATCCATCACTAGAGATCAGCGGTGACATCACTGAGAATGCAGCCTATCCATCACTAGAGATCAGATAACACCCGCTCTCTTAGGGGGGCTCGCCCTGTGGGTGACATTAGAGAGGCGCCGTCCTGTCATGCCCGGTGCCGGGCCCCTGTGGGCTCCGCGGTGCAGACTTTGGCGCAGTCCTCTGTCAGTTACGTCCTTACCGGGAGCAGCACAAAGAGGATTATGTGATTGGTGAACACTAAAACCGAATCACCTTCCTGACTAAGCCCTCGGCTCGGGGGCAGAGGGCGTTGCTCGCGGGGCAGGACATCTCCGTGTAAACCCAGCAGTCACGTCCCGTCAGATTCCACATGTATGCAGAGGAACGCGGCTCCACCAACATCATGTGACTGTGGTAGTGGTAAATATTATGACGTGATAGTAGTCGCTGGTAACCCAAGAGTGTAGAGATCTGCTGAGGGCCCCAAACTTCTCCAGGGGCCACTGTGCAGAGGAAAAAGGGACAGAGCTGCAGTACTACCCCGGGTCAGTGGGGGCACCATCACTATAGTGATATGTGGTGCTAATTAATGGCGCGGGGCTAATGACAGAGATGGTGCTAATTAAAGGGGAGGGGCTAATGACAGAGGTGGTGCTAATTAAAGGGGAGGAGCTAATGACAGAGGTGGTGCTAATTAAAGGGGCATGGATAATGACTGGGGTGGTGCTAATTAAAGGGGAGGGGCTCATGACAGAGGTGGTGCTAATTAAAGGGGCGGGGGGGCTAGGACAACATGCTGTCGTCGTTCAGGACTATTAGCTTAATTCCCGTATAATGAACATTTATGGATTTCAAGAGCTCTGCTTGCTGTCAGTGAAAGGGAACATTCATGGAAACCATCCTGATCCCTTGCACCTTGTACTTTTGGTTTTAGGGGATTATAGGGGCTCTAAATGTCAACCAGAAGCCCCCTGCCCATGGGCTCAGTCAGAACAGGGTATACCAGCGCCACATCCGGTTCCTCACCCCGGCCGTGTGGGGTCCCTCAGCCTCCGCGCTCTCTCTTCTGTAGTATGGGTGAAGGTCACACTGTGGTCTTGTCCGTGCTCACTTTCCCCGCGTTGTTTTTGTCCCTAATCGCCACCCTGTCTTGGTGCCGGACGCTCCGGTTGTACCCAGGCCACGCCCTCTTTGATTATAATTGCCTCGGAGAATTCATCAAATATCCAGAGGAGCCTCGCATCCAATCTGAATAAATCCAAAATTCTGCTGAGAAATCTTCAAACGGATCTTTATGGCGGTCACACAGCTCCGACACTTCCACTAGGGGAGCTCACTGTACACTGGGCTCCTCAGCTCCCTCTAGTGGAGGCTGCGGGAAGACTATTTTATCATCTCAGTTTACGCAGAGGTTTTGCAGTGTAGCAGGAAAGTGCAGTTCGGACAACTGTAAAGACACATGAAGCAGCGGCATACGGAATACTGGCGCTAACTCCGCTCTGATGGTGGCGATTCATTGTGCAGGCAGAAACATGAATGGCGATAATAATGCAATATAACTGCGGGCGCTCGCCGTCTCCTGCACTCAACACTTGAGTCACTGTTTGGCTGCTGTATTTGCCGTTGGGGGAGGGGCAGGAGCCGAGCGCTAAGTAATCTCCATTATCCATTAACCGTGCTGGCACTAGACGGTTACACTGCGTCCAACGGACAAACCCCTGATGTGGCAGAATACGCTCCTGTGCTGCAACTGGGTGGCAGCTGCAAGACTGGGAGACACCAGCAGCACTCTCCAGGGTGCTGAACCCGACTCACCGGCCCCAGAATGCTGAACAGGGGCCACTGAGGGGACACAGTAATATGAAAGGTGTAACGTAATCAGGGTAGATACAATGTATCAGCCCTGGGACTGTGTAGATACAAATGTAACAAACCCCCAGCTGTGAGAAGCACTGGGACAGGTTTTTAGGCTCAGTACGTCAGCAAGAAGAAATCTTACATTAGAAAGTCACAGAAGCGTCAGTACTCAACCACTGAGGGGTTAAATCCATCCCGTATCCGCAGGATTGGGGGTAAGCGTCCAACCATCAGGAACCGCACCAGTCAGGAGAACAGGGGGCCTGTGTCCCCCATATCAATGGAGTGGTGGTCGAGCATGTTCTGTGTGATGAATGGTGCTGCTGTGAGCAGAGGGCCCCTCTTCTCCTGATTGGTGGGGTTCTCCCTGGTTGGACAATGACCATAAATCCTGTGCATTGGGGATGCATTTAAATTTTGAGACAACCCCCTCCCCACATATGTCCAGGTTATCGCCCTGGTCATCTGTGCCCCTCAGGTAATAACAATTTGGGATCACCTAACCTTATTGGTATTCTGCATGGTGCCATTCCTCTTTTATTCCTACTGGAAATATGACTAAATTGACAACTTATCTTGTCAAAAGGAAGAGTCCCTGCACAGGCTGACACGGATCAGAAAACCCACTGAACTGTAAATTTATTCACAAACTTCCAGAAGGAATAACAGAGGAAGGGCAGCATGCGCAGAAAAGAGGTTGCCAAATTCTAATTTCCTAAAACAGACCTGGTGAAGGGTCCTCTCTATGGGGGAAGACGCAAACATTTAAAGAATCACTCCGGACTTAGGAGCTGTTCACATCATGCTGGAAGTATACGCCTGTCAATATATACCGCCCCTGTGATGGATGGGCCCCGCTATAAGGTATCCAATGTATTGGTGAGATACCTTAATATACCCTATATACAGGTGACATGCCTTATTTATTCCCTATATATAGGGGATATACCTTATATATACCCTATATAAGTGACATTACCAAAATATATACCCTATGCATAGGTGACATACCTTATATATACCCAAAGTATGGGTGACATGCCTTATTATACAGTGTATATATAGGTGACATACCTTATTATACCCTATATACAGATGACATGCATTATATATACCTCATATATAGGTGACATACCTTATTATACCTATATATACAGGTGACATGCCTTATATATGCTATATATAGGTGACATTACCTTATTTACCCTATATACAGGTGACATACCCTATTATACCCTATATACAGGTGACATTGCCTTATTATACAGTGTATATACAGGTGACATACCTTATTTACCCCCTATATACAGGTGACATACCTTATTTACTCCCTATATACAGGTGACATACCTTATTATACCCTATATACAGGTGACATACCTTATTTACCCTATATAGGTGACATACCTTATTATACCCTATATACAGGTGACATACCTTATTATACCCCTATATACAGGTGACATACCTTATTTACTCCCTATATACAGGTGACATACCTTATTTACCCCTATATACAGGTGACATACCTTATTATACCCTATATACAGGTGACATACCTTATTTACCCTATATACAGGTGACATTACCTTATTATACCCTATATACAGGTGACATACCTTATTTTACCCCTATATTACAGGTGACATACCTTATTATACCCTATATACAGGTGACATACCTTATTATACCCTATATACAGGTGACATACCTTATTATACCCTATATACAGGTGACATTACCTTATTATACCCTATATACAGGTGACTACCTTATTATACCCTATATACAGGTGACATACCTTAATCCCATATACAGGACATACCTATTATACCCTATATACAGGTGACATACCTTATTATACCCTATTACAGGTGACATACCTTATTTACTCCCTATATACAGGTGACATACCTATTATACCCTATATACAGGTGACATACCTTATTATACCCTATATACAGGTTGACATACCTTATTATACCCTATATACAGGTGACATACCTTATTATACCCTATATACAGGTGACATACCTTATTATACCCTATATACAGGTGACATACCTTATTATACCCTATATACAGGTGAATACCTATTTACCCTATATAAGGTGACATACCTTATTATACCCTAATTACAGGTGATCATACCTTATTATACCATATACAGGTGACATACCTTATTATACCCTATATACAGGTGACATACCTTATTATACCCTATATACAGGTGACATACCTTATTTACTCCCTATATACAGGTGACATACCTTATTTACTCCCTATATACAGGTGACATACCTTATTTACTCCCTATATACAGGTGACATACCTTATTTACTCCCCTATATACAGGTGACATACCTTATTTACTCCCTATAGACAGGTGACATACCTTATTTACTCCCTATATACAGGTGACATACCTTATTTACTCCCTATAGACAGGTGACATACCTTATTACACCCTTATTATATAACCTTACCCTTATTACAGCATATAATGCCCCTGGGGTCAATCACCTGATACATTGTTACCAGAGGCCCCGGAGCGCCCCCCCCCCCCCCCATACACAGATGCAGCCAGAATCTATTCCATGATTGCCTCAGAGCTGCTGCATCATCAATCTTCATTATGTCACCGGCCTCACTGTGGAGGTGCTGATTTAATAAGAAAGCCTCCGATCCCCTCCCCACAGATTCTCCTTTAATATCCCCCCCCCCCAATCGAGGCCAAAAACAGGAAACAGCGAGGAGTCTCCCCATCACCCAGGGTCTTCCCAAAAACAAGAAAAATCCCCAGGAAAAAGGAAGATCAGGACAGTGCCGATTCTATTCAGATGTTGTACCCGTTTCTGGGAAAGGTGGGTGAGGCTATAGAGCCACCACCGGGGACGTCACCCAGCTTTCCCTCACTCCTGAATGACCAGCACCAACCTGCATAAATCCTGCCCGACCCCTCTACCCGGTAAACCTATGAGCTCCAATCCCTGGAGGAAGGCAGGATCACGGTAGAAAAAAGTGACAGAAAGCAGAGATCTTGCCAGTGTGGAGGATTAGAAAACTCGTAGAACTTTTTATTAAAGGGTTTGTCCCAAGATATAAACCTGTCCTCCTCCCACAGGAAAATCTGATTGTGTGGTCCGACTGCAGAGACCCCCAGAGATTAGGAGAACGTAAAGTGTGAATGCGGGACCAGCGCAGCGGTAATTCAGAGGCTGAAGACCTGACCTGCTACAATGTATCAGCAGCACAAAGCTCTCCTGACCGTTACAATGTATCAGCAGCACAAAGCTCTCCTGACCGTTACAATGTATCAGCAGCACAAAGCTCTCCTGACCGTTACAATGTATCAGCAGCACAAAGCTCTCCTCACCGTTACAATGTATCAGCAGCACAAAGCTCTCCTCACCGTTACAATGTATCATTTTAGGACTCAGAGACGTCAGTTCTGGACTATCTGTGTATATGTCCTCTTTGAGGGTCACGTACTCCTGGGGGGGGGCCTCTGGATTAATGACACCGTGTGATTTACTGTGACAGACACGGAGACTTTACTCTATAATTTGCTCTTATATTTCCCATTAAGAACAGGAAACAACTCTCTGACCTCGAGAACTGCGGCCACAATGTCCGAGAGCCGGAAGAGTCCTGGAGACCCCCGGAGAGGAGACCGGACCTGGAGACAACCAGTCTAATGAGGACACCAGGCCTGCAGAGCTGTGCAACCAGCAACTTATGTCATGTCAATGTCCTCCAGCTGCTGCAGACCCTCCTAATACACCCGCTGATCTCTAGTGATGGATAGGCTGCATTCTCAGTGATGTCACCGCTGATCTCTAGTGATGGATAGGCTGCATTCTCAGTGATGTCACCGCTGATCTCTAGTGATGGATAGGCTGCATTCTCAGTGATGTCACCGCTGATCTCTAGTGATGGATAGGCTGCATTCTCAGTGATGTCACCGCTGATCTCTAGTGATGGATAGGCTGCATTCTCAGTGATGTCACCGCTGATCTCTAGTGATGGATAGGCTGCATTCTCAGTGATGTCACCGCTGATCTCTAGTGATGGATAGGCTGCATTCTCAGTGATGTCACCGCTGATCTCTAGTGATGGATAGGCTGCATTCTCAGTGATGTCACGCTGATCTCTAGTGATGGATAGGCTGCATTCTCAGTGATGTCACCGCTGATCTCTAGTGATGGATAGGCTGCATTCTCAGTGATGTCACCGCTGATCTCTAGTGATGGATAGGCGGCATTCTCAGTGATGTCACCGCTGATCTCTAGTGATGGATAGGCTGCATTCTCAGTGATGTCACCGCTGATCTCTAGTGAATGGATAGGCGGCATTCTCAGTGATGTCACCGCTGATCTCTAGTGATGGATAGGCTGCATTCTCAGTGATGTCACCGCTGATCTCTAGTGATGATAGGCTGCATTCTCAGTGATGTCACCACTGATCTCTAGTGATGGATAGGGCTGCATTCTCAGTGATGTCACCGCTGATCTCTAGTGATGGATAGGCTGCATTCTCAGTGATGTCACCGCTGATCTCTAGTGATGGATAGGCGGCATTCTCAGTGATGTCACCGCTGATCTCTAGTGATGGATAGGCTGCATTCTCAGTGATGTCACCGCTGATCTCTAGTGATGGATAGGCTGCATTCTCAGTGATGTCACCGCTGATCTCTAGTGATGGATAGGCTGCATTCTCAGTGATGTCACCGCTGATCTCTAGTGATGGATAGGCGGCATTCTCAGTGATGTCACCGCTGATCTCTAGTGATGGATAGGCTGCATTCTCAGTTGATTGTCACCGCTGATCTCTAGTGATGGATAGGCTGCATTGTCAGTGATGTCACCGCTGCTCTCTAGTGATGGATAGGCGGCATTCTCAGTGATGTCACCGCTGATCTCTAGTGATGGATAGGGGGCATTCTCAGTGATGTCACCGCTGATCTCTAGTGATGGATAGGCTGCATTCTCAGTGATTGTCACCGCTGATCTCTAGGTGAATGGATAGGCTGCATTCTCAGTGATGTCACCGCTGATTTCTAGTGATGGATAGGCGGCATTCTCAGTGATGTCACCGCTGATCTCTAGTGATGGATAGGCTGCATTCTCAGTGATGTCACCGCTGATCTCTAGTGATGGATAGGCTGCATTCTCAGTGATGTCACTGCTGATCTCTAGTGATGGATAGGCTGCATTCTCAGTGATGTCACCGCTGATCTCTAGTGATGGATAGGCTGCATTCTCAGTGATGTCACTGCTGATCTCTAGTGATGGATAGGCTGCATTCTCAGTGATGTCACCGCTGATCTCTAGTGATGGATAGGCTGCATTCTCAGTGATGTCACCGCTGATCTCTAGTGATGGATAGGCTGCATTCTCAGTGATGTCACCGCTGATCTCTAGTGATGGATAGGCTGCATTCTCAGTGATGTCACCGCTGATCTCTAGTGATGGATAGGCGGCATTCTCAGTGATGTCACCGCTGATCTCTAGTGATAGATAGGCTGCATTCTCAGTGATGTCACCGCTGATCTCTAGTGATGGATAGGCTGCATTCTCAGTGATGTCACCGCTGATCTCTAGTGATAGATAGGCTGCATTCTCAGTGATGTCACCTCTGATCATACGTGTATCATACATGTATACTTATCTCGTGCAGTGATTGGCACACACAGACAGGGTGAGGTAGGTACACAGAGGTCTGACTACAGGGGCAGTGTGTGCAGGTTGCTTGGCGGACACGACGCCCCCCCCCATCCGGCGGATCCTCACTAATGATCTGGTCTCTGCAGAGCGCGGTCGCTGCGTACATGCCGGTCTCCCGGGGAAATGGAGTAACAAATAAGACCTGCTGTTCATTACACTGATGACTCCCCAGCAGGGAGGGGGCGATCCCTCCGCTACAGGCAGCTTACATACACCATCTTATAATAAGCCCGGGTCCTGACGGGAACGTGTCATATGCCCCCCCCTCTACCCACGTACATGTTCCTGCAGATGGAGCAGATTTGGTGCCGCGGTCCCCGCCATGAAACCACTCTGCAATGTGGATCGGATGCCTTGCACATGCTCTCCAAGGAATCCACATCCAATATTGATCAAGACTCCGACCTGCGCGCCCTCCCTCTCCCCCATAAATTAATGGGCGCACCAATCAATCACATGACCAGGGAGGGGGCCGGCGGTGACACGCTGCGCCTGCTTCTCCCCAGATACCAATATATTTCCAGCTGAGGACCCGGAGGCAAATCTCATTACAGGGACAGATAGCAAAATAATCCAGCACCGCGCGGGGAACGAGCTCTGCAAGTATCGGGGGTTAATATCTGCATTTCTCCATTCATAGTGCAGGGTCAAGACCGAGGGTCACCTATAGAACTTCATATAAGAATACAGACTGCTACACGGGATGACGACGCTCACCGCACCGGGAGGCTGATGTGCAAGATGGCGGAAAAAGGCTATGATCTATGGAGAATCTGACGCATATCTTCTAAGATTCATGGCGGAAATCTGAGGAGGATACTGGCGATTTCTGCAGCAGATTTGCAGTTTGATGCTCAGCGGATCTGAGTGAGGATCGGCCCCAGTTATATATCACCCGCCATATGGCCGAAAAAACTTCCCCAGTGCAAATGAATGAATAGATAGATAGATAGATAGATAGATAGATAGATAGATAGATAGATAGATTCCCTTAAACATTGCAGCAGAGAGACGGCAGTGAGACGCACAGCCTGCACTGTATATAGCACGTGTGCTGCAGAACACAGGAAGCATACAACCTGCCATACTATACACGTATACGGCTATATCATGTGGTGGACACAGCGGTCATGTGACCCCCTGATATATATTAATACATAAAAAGCACAAACGGGGTGCAGGATAGAGGGGTGCAGTAGGGGGCAGTGATGGTAGAGGGCAGTGATGGTAGGGGCAGTGATGGTAGGGGGCAGTGATGGTAGGCGGCAGTGCATAGTGATGGTAGAGGGGCAATGATGGTAGGGGGGCAGATGGTAGAGGGCAGTGATGGTAGGGGCAGTGATGGTAGGGGCTAGGGCAGTGAAGGGGGGGCGATGGTAGAGGGGCAGTGATGAGGGGCAGTGATGGTAGGCAAGTGTCTGGTAGATGCAGTGATGTGGGCAGTGATGGTCAGTGATGTAGAGGGGCCAGGGGGCTGCAGTGATGGTGAGGGGGAATGGTAGGGGGCATGATTCGGGGGCGTGAAGGCAGTGAGCCCCAGTGCAGATGGTAGAGGGGCGGCCAGGGGTGAGTTGGCAGTGATGGCAGGATGGGGGCTGGATGGTGGTAGGGGGGCAGTGATGTGGTGGGGCAGTGATGGCAGGATGGTAGAGGGGCAGTGTGCAGTGATAGAGGGGCAGTGATGTAGGGGCAGTGATGGTAGGGGGCAGTGATGCGTAGGGGCAGTGGTAGGGCAGTGATGGTAGGGGGGCAGTGATGGTAGAGGGGCAGTGATGTAGAGGCAGTGATGGTGATGGTAGGGGGCAGTGATGGTAGACAGGGGCCAGTGATGTAGGGGGCAGTGATGGTAGAGGGGCAGTGATGGTAGAGGGGCAGTGATGTAGTGATGGTAGGGGGCATGATGGAGAGTGGTGAGAGGGGCAGTGATGGTAGGGGGCAGTGAGTGATGGTAGTGATGGTGGCAGTGATGGTAGGGGCAGTGATGGTAGCGGGGCAGTGATGGCAGTGATGTAGGGGGGATGGTAGGGCAGTGATGGTTGGGGGATGGTAGAGGGCAGTGATGGGGGGGCAGTGTGGTAGAGGGGCAGTGATGGTAGGGGCATGGTAGAGGGCAGTGATGGTAGGGGGAGTGATGTAGAGGGGCAGTTGTAGGGGGTAGGAGGCAGTGATGGTAGGGGCAGGGGCAGTGATGGGTAGAGGGGCATGGTAGAGGGGCATGATGGTAGAGGGGCTGGGCAGTGATGGTAGAGGGGCAGTGATGGTAGGGGCAGTGATGGTCAGTGGTAGGGGCAGTGATGGTGGGCAGTGAAGTGTGGTAGAGGGGCAGTGATGGTAGGGGGCAGTGATGGTAGGGGGGCAGTGATGGTAGTGGCAGTGATGGTGATGGTAGGGGCAGTGATGGTAGAGGGGCAGTGATGGTAGCATGTAGGAGGGCAGTGATGGGTAGGGGGCAGTGGGGATGGTAGGGGCAGATTATAGTGATGGTAGGGGCCAGTGATGGTAGGGGCATGGTAGAGGGGTGATGGTAGACAGATGGGGGCAGTGAGGTAGAGGGGCAGTGATGGTAGGGGAGTGATGGTAGAGGGGCAGTGATGGATGAGGGGCCAGTGATGGTGGGCAGTGAGGAGGGGCAGTGATGGTAGAGGGGGCAGTGATGGAGAGGGGCAGTGATGGTAGAGGGGCCAGTGATAGGGCCAGTGATGGGTGGGGGCAGTGGGCATGTGGTAGGGGCCATGATAGAGGGGAAGTGATGGTAGGGGCAGTGATGGTAGGGGTAGGGGGGATGGTGATGGTAGAGGGCAGTGATGGTAGAGGGGCAGTGATGGTAGGGGCAGTGATGGTGCAGTGATAGAGGGGCAGTGAGTGTGTAGAGGGGCAGTGATGATGTAGGGGTGGGGGCAGTGAGTAGAGGGCAGTGATGGTGGGCAGTGATGGTAGAGGGCAGTGATGGTAGATGCAGTGATGGTAGGGGCAGTGATTGGTAGGGGGGTGATGGTGAGGGGGGCAGTGATGGTGGGGCAGTGATGGTAGATGGCTGGTAGAGGGCAGTGATGGTAGGGGCAGTGAGTAGAGGGGCAGTGATGGTAGGGCAGTAGGAGGGCAGTGATGGTAGAGGCGGCAGTGATGGTAGAGGGGCAGTGATGGTAGGGGGCAGTGATGGTAGAGGGGCAGTGATGCGTGATGGTAGGGGCAGTGATGGTAGTAGGGGCAGTGATGGTGGCAGTGATGGTAGGGGGCAGTGATGGTAGGGGGCAGTGATGGTAGGGGGCAGTGATGGTAGAGGGGCAGTGATGGTAGAGGGGCAGTGATGGTAGAGGGGCAGTGATGGTGGTATGGTAGAGGGGCAGTGATGGTAGAGGGCGCAGTGATGGTAGGGGGGCAGTGATGGTAGGGGCAGTGATGTTAGGGGCAGTGATGGTAGGGGGGGGCAGTTGATGGTAGAGGGGCAGTGATGGTAGGGGGCAGTGATGGTAGAGGGTGATGTATGATGGTAGGGGGCAATGATGGTAGCGGGAGTGATGGTAGAGGGCAGTTATGTGAGGGAGGTGAGTAGGGCAGTGATGGTAGGGGGGCAGTGATGGTAGGCGGGGCAGGATGGTAGAGGAGGGCAGTGATGGTAGGGGGGGGGTGTAGTGAGGTGATGGAAGGGGGCAGTGATGGTAATTTTGCCAACCTGAATTTTTGTTTTCTTGGGATAATCCAGAAATTACGGACAAATCAGAAAACCATAAGGAATGATAAAGATGATAAGCGGCGCCTGTCTACAGTAATAACTGGGCCTGTAACCTTATAATAATAACTACCAGCCTCAAAAAAATTTACTACATTTCATGGGAAAGCAGAAGATAATTCTCATCAGCATTAGATCATTAATAACTCCCATCATCCATTCCTGCTCCTATTAGGCTCATGATTCCCACTACACAGTGTGATTGTGCCCCCTCAGGAAAGTGTGATGTCATCAGCTTCTGATTAACAGAAACATTGTAGCCAAACGGCAAACCATGGATATAATTGTAGCAAACCGTCTACTTTCTCTTACAACTTCTGACCTCTTAACACAAGATCTGCGCCATTTATCTATATTTACAGCAAATAAAATCAGCAGGCGAGTTATCTAATATCTATCTAACTATATCTCACATCTACAGTATCTTTCAGACTATAAGACGCAACTAGGATTTGGAGGCAGAAAATAAGAAAAAAAAATATTTTCCATCAGACCAGGCCCCAAAATCAGTCCCACAAGCTCCATCAGCCCCAGATCGGACCCCCAATCAGCCCCAGATCGGATCCCCAATCAGCCCCAGATCGGACCCCAATCAACCCCAGATTGGACCCCCAATCAGCCCCAGATCGGACCCCCAATCAGCCCCAGATCGGACCCCCAAATCAGCCCCAGATCGGACCCCAATCAGCCCCAGAATGGACCCCCAATCAGCCCCAGATCGGACCCCCCAATCAGCCCCAGATCGGACCCCAATCAGCCCCAGATCGGACCCCCCAATAAGCCTCAGATCGGACCCCCAAGCAGCACCAGATTGGACCCCCAATCAGCCCCAGATCAGACCCCCAATAAGTCTCAGATCCGAACCCCAATAAGCCTCAGATCGGAACCCCCAATCAGCCCCAGATCGGTACCCCCAATCAACCCCAGATCGGACCCCCAATCAGCCCCAGATCGGACCCCAATCAGGCCCCAGATTGGACCCCCAATCAGCCCCAGAATGGACCCCCAATCAGCCCCAGATCGGACCCCCAATCAGCCCCAGATCGGACCCCCAATCAGCCCCAGATCGGACCCCCCAATAAGCCTCAGATCGGACCCCCAAGCAGCACCAGATTGGACCCCCAATCAGCCCCAGATCAGACCCCCAATAAGTCTCAGATCCGACCCCCAATAAGCCTCAGATCGGAACCCCATCAGCCTCAGATCGGACCCCAATAAGCCTCAGATCGAACCCCATCAGCCCCAGATCAGACCCCCAATAAGCCTCAGATCACCCCCAATAAGGCCTCAGATTGGACCCCCAATAAGCCTCAGATCGGGACCCCAATAAGCCTCAGATCAAACCCCACAGCCTCAGATCGGACCCCTAATCAGCCCCAGCTCAACATCATAACGGAAGCGATCATTAACATTCTGACTATAAGACGCACTGACACTTTTTCTCCATTTTGGGTGGTCTTATATCTTAAAAAATACGGTATGTATCTCATATCTATTTATTTACTCACATTGACTTGAAAAAGTATTCACACCCTTTGATTTTTTCCAAAATGTTGCATCCACAAACTTAAATATATTTTATTGGGATTTTATGTGATAGAACAGTAGAAGTATGTGAAAAGAAAATGATCCATGGTTTTCAAAATTTTTAATATATAAAAATCTTAAAAGGGTAACATGCAACCCCTAAATAAAATCCAGTGTGACCAGTCGCCTTCAGAAGTCACCTCATTAGATCATAGAGTCCACCTGTGTGTGACGTCTTCTCAGTATAACTGGAGATGTTTTGTGAAGGTCTCAGAGGTTTATTAGAGAACATTAGGGATCAAACAGCATCATGAAAACCAAGGAACCCACCAGACAGGTCAGGGATAAAGTTGTGGAGAAGTGTAAAGCAGGGTTAGGTTATAAAATAAAATATCCCATGCTCTGAATATCTCACAGAGCACTGATCAATCCATCATCTGAAAATGGAAGGAGTATGGCACAACTGTAAACCTACCAAGACATGGCCGTCAACCTAAACTGACAGCTCAGGAAAGGAGAGCACTAACTAGAGGAGCAGCCAGGAGGCCTTTGGTCACTGTGGAGGAGCTGCAGAGATCCACAGCTCAGGTGGGAGAATCTATCCTCAGGACAACTATTAGTCGTGTCCTCCACAAATCAGGACTTTATGGAAAAGTGGCAAAAGGGAAGCCATTTCTGAAAGCAGCCATAAGAGGTCCTGTCTGCAGTTTACCACAAGCCACGTAGGAGACACAGAAAACGTGTGGAAGAAGGAGCTCTGGTCAGAGGGGACCAAAGGGGAACTTTATGGCCTAATCTGACTGAGCGCAAGCTCTTCTGCACAGGAGAATGGGCAAAAATGTCATCCTCTAGATGGGGAACACTGGTAGAGATGTCCCCACCAGACGGACCACAGACAGGCGGTCCTACTGACTCCGGGGGGGCTGAATACTAATGCACGCCGCACCGGATTGGACTTTGTGTTGGTCAATCACCCCAATAAAGTACATTTAAGTTGGTGTATACAGCGCCCATCAGCTGATCCGACACCCGACATCCCGCTGATCAGCTGTATGAGGAGGCTACGCTCCGTGTGAGTGCCCCCTCCCTTCATTGTTCACCTGCTCGTTGTCGACATCGCCGCGGTGATCGGTAACTACAAGAAGCCATCCATTCCCTTCTATGGACGCTCTGTAGTATTAAGTGTATAGGAAGAGAACGGACGGCTTCTTGTAGTTACCGATCACTGCGGCGTTGTCGACGGCGAGCAGGTAAACAATGAAGGGACTGCAGCGCTGACACAGAGCGTGACCACTTCATACAGCTGACCCCCAGTGTCGGACCCCCACCGATCTGATACTGATGACTTATCCTCAGGATAGATCATAAATACTAAAATCCCGGAGAACCTCTTTAATTCCATGGTCCTGTACATCAAGAGGGTTACACATATATTATATAAAGAAAAACGCAACATAAAACCATTAAGAGCCGAGTACAGAGGGAAAGAGGACCCTGGCCGCAAGAGCTTACAATCTACAAGGTATGGAGGAACGACACAGCAGGTGAGGGTAAAAGGTATCTATCTATGTTGTATCTGTCTACCTTCTATCATCTTCTATCTACTTATCTCAGATTGATCTATTATAGATATTATGTAGATATGAGATAAATAGATCTTTCATCTTATTTCTCTATAGCTATTACCATATGTGTTATATCTGGACAAGATCTATTTGTGTTCCTCACATAGCGCTGACATATTCCGCAGCGCTGTACAGACATTAGCATCACACTGTCCCCAGGAGCTCACAATCTAAGGTCCCTATCAGATGTCTTTGGAGTGTGGGAGGAAACAGGAGAACTCGGAGGAAATCCCCGCAAACACGGGGAGAACATTCAAACTCCATGTAGATGTCCTTGGTCAGATTCAAACCTAGAACCTCAGCCCTGCTAACCACAGAGCCACAGCACTGAGCCCACCACCGCCAACCCTGAGCCACCGCCAACCACTGTGCCCCCACACTGAGCCACCGCCAGCCACCAGGCCAGCCACTGCCACCGCCACCGCCAACCACTGAGCCACCGCCAACACCGCCAGCCAAGCCACCGCCAGCCACTGAGCCACCGCCAACCACTGTGCCACGCCAGCCACTGAGCCACCGCCAACCACGCCAGCGAGCCACCGCCAACCACCACTGAGCCACCGCCAACCACTGAGCCACCGCCAACCACTGTGCCACTGAGCCACCGGCCAGCCACTGAGCCACGCCAACCACTGAGCCACCGCCAGCCACTGTGCCACCGCCAGCCACTGCCACCTGAGCCACCGCCAGCACTGAGCCACCGCCACTGAGCCACCGCCAACCACTGAGCCACCGCCAGCCACTGAGCCACCGCCAACCACTGTGCCACCGCCAGCCACTGAGCCACCGCCAACCACTGTGCCACCGCCAACTACTGTGCCACCGCCTGAGATCCAGGCAGCGCACAGTTAAAGGGACTAGGATACCACCCATGTCTGATAGGTGCAAGTCCCACCCATCTCTAGAGTGAAGCCCTTAAATTGAATCAGTGTGGACCGCATGCGCTTCCCATTCATTTCTACGCGACTTTTGAAGATAGCCGAGTGCGCTGCTCAGCTATATTTGGCAGTCACATAGGAATGAATGGAGGACGGCTGCACATGCGCAGTCTGCTCTCCTTCACTTTACGGACTCTGTTCTAGAGAGGTGGGACCTGCAACTATCAGACATGGGTGACATATCCGAGTGTTTGAAATGACACATCCCTTCAATATGGTTGAAGTTAGACACAGGATAGGTGGGGGGCTGGTGCAGCACACAAGGCAGGCAGGGACTGGTGCAGCACACAAGGCAGGCAGGGACTGGTGCAGCACACAAGGCAGGCAGGGACTGGTGCAGCACACAAGGCAGGCAGGGACTGGTGCAGCACACAAGGCAGGCAGGGACTGGTGCAGCACACAAGGCAGGCAGGGACTGGTGCAAAGGCACAGCACACAAGGTAGGCAGAAGGGGACTGGTGCAGCACACAAGGTAGGCAGGGACTGGTGCAGCACACAAGGCAGGGACTGGTGCAGCAGACAAGGCAGACAGGGACTGGTGCAGCACACAAGGCAGGCAGGGACTGGTGCAGCAGACAAGGCAGGCAGGGACTGGTGCAGCAGACAAGGCAGGCAGGCAGGGAACAGAACTGAACTAGAAGTGCAGGAGCAGACGGACTGGAGCGCGGCAGGAACGCAGGATAAACACAGGTAAAAACGCAACATAACCAGACTGCTGGTCACCAGGGGCTCAAACCATCAAAAATAACAATGCAACAAACAAGTGAGGGCCCTGATCACAAGAGCTTACAATCTATGAGGAGACGGAGGAGACACAAGAGCTTACAATCTATGAGGAGATGGGAGGAGACACATGAGCTTACAATCTATGAGGAGATGGAGGAGACACAAGAGCTTACAATCTATGAGGAGATGGGGGATACACAAGAGCTTATAATCTATGAGGAGATGGAGGAGACACAAGAGCTTACAATCTATGAGGAGATGGAGGAGACACAAGAGCTTACAATCTATGAGGAGATGGAGGAGACACAAGAGCTTACAATCTATGAGGAGATGGAGGAGACACAAGAGCTTACAATCTATGAGGAGAGAGGAGACACAAGAGCTTACAATCTATGAGGAGATGGAGGAGACACAAGAGCTTACAATCTATGAGGAGATGGAGGAGACACAAGAGCTTACAATCTATATGAGGAGATGGAGGAGACACAAGAGCTTACAATCTATGAGGAGATGGAGGAGACACAAGAGCTTACAATCTATGAGGGAGATGGAGGAGACACAAGAGCTTACAATCTATGAGGAGATAGAGGAGACACCAAGAGCTTACAATCTATGAGGAGATGGAGGAGACACAAGAGCTTACAATCTATGAGGAGATGGAGGAGACACAAAGAGCTTACAATATATGACAGAGCTTACAATCTATGAGGAGACACAAGAGCTTACAATCTATGAGGAGATAGAGGAGACACAAGAGCTTACAATCTATGAGGAGATGGAGGAGACACAAGAGCTTACAATCTATGAGGAGATGGAGGAGACACAAGAGCTTACAAATCTATGAGACACAAGAGATGGAGGAGACACAAGAGCTTACAATCTATGAGGAGATGGGGAGGAGACACAAGAGCTTACAATCTATGAGGAGATGGAGGAGACACAAGAGCTTACAATATATGAGGGGATAGAGGAGACACAAGAAGCTTACAATCTATGAGGAGATGGAGGAGACACAAGAGCTTACAATCTATGAGGAGATGGAGGAGACACAAGAGCTTACAATATATGAGGAGATAGAGGAGACACAAGAGCTTACAATATATGAGGAGATAGAGGAGACACAAGAGCTTACAATCTAAGATGGAGATGGAGGAGACACAAGAGCTTACAATCTATGAGGAGATGGAGGAGACACAAGAGCTTACAATCTATGAGGAGATGTGAGGAGACACAAGAGCTTACATCTATGAGGAGATAGAGGAGACACAAGAGCTTACAATCTATGAGGAGATAGGAGGAGACACAAGAGCTTACAATCTATGAGGAGATGGAGGAGACACAAGAGTTACAATCTATGAGGAGATAGAGGAGACACAAGAGCTTACAATATATGAGGAGATAGAGGCAGACACAAAGCAGCTTACAATCTATGAGGGATGGAGGAGACACAAGAGCTTCAATCTATGAGGAGATGAGGAGACACAAGAGCTTACAATCTATGAGGAGATGGAGGAGACACAAGAGCTTACAATCTATGAGGAGATGGAGGGACACAAGAGCTTACAATCTATGAGGAGATGGAGGAGACACAAGAGCTTACAATATATGAGGAGATAGAGGAGACACAAGAGCTTACAATCTATGAGGAGATAGAGGAGACACAAGAGCTTACAATCTATGAGGAGATAGAGGAGACACAAGAGCTTTACAATCTATGAGGAGATGGAGGAGACACAAGAGCTTACAATCTATGAGGAGATGGAGGAGACACAAGAGCTTACAATCTATGAGGAGATGGAGGAGACACAAGAGCTTACAATCTATGAGGAGATAGAGGAGACACAAGAGCTTACAATCTATGAGGAAGATAGAGGAGACACAAGAGCTTACAATCTATGAGGGATGAGGAGACACAAGAGCTTACAATCTATGAGGAGATGGAGGAGACACAAGAGCTTACAATCTATGAGGAGATAGAGGAGACACAAGAGCTTACAATCTATGAGGAGATAGAGGAGACACAAGAGCTTACAATCTATGAGGAGATGGAGGAGACACAAGAGCTTACAATCTATGAGGAGATGGAGGAGACACAAGAGCTTACAATCTATGAGGAGATGGAGGAGACACAAGAGCTTACAATCTATGAGGAGATGGAGGAGACACAAGAGCTTACAATCTATGAGGAGATGGAGGAGACACAAGAGCTTACAATCTATGAGGAGATAGAGGAGACGCAAGAGTTTACAATCTATCCATAGTGCAGATCTATCTGTATTGTATGAGACCGGCAGACATCTTGAAGATAACGAAAATGTTGCGACTCATTGGCAAACAAACTTGTGCTTATTACATACTGTTGTTTGTACTTTCGTTTGTTAATAGTTTGCTACAAACTATTGATGTGATCTGTAAGCGACTCCATGTTCTACCAACGGATGTGTGAGCCCGCGAGGGACGAAAAATCACAAATGGCGAGAAACGTGCGATTCCTGGCTCGTCGTTGAATCGCTCGCACTTATTACATCTCGTACAATTTGACTCGTATTAATGACAATCGGTAGAATATCTGCTCCATCTAATATGGGCTTTACTCTGAGAAAGAAAGATAGATAGATAGATAGATAGATAGATAGATAGATAGATAGATATGAGATAGATAGATAGATAGATAGATAGATAGATAGATATGAGATAGATAGATAGATAGATAGATATGAGATAGATAGATAGATAGATAGATAGATAGATAGATAGATAGATAGATATGAGATAGATAGATAGATAGATAGATAGATAGATAGATAGATAGATAGGAGATAGATAGATAGATAGATATGAGATAGATAGATAGATAGGAGATAGATAGATATGAGATAGATAGGAGACAGATAGATAGAAGATAGATAATGAGATAGATAGACAGACAGACGGACAGAGAGAGGTACGGTATATGAATATCTATCTCTACGTCCGTCTGATATTTCCGTCTGTCTGCGGCGCTGTGTGCAGTCAGTTGGGCGCAGGACAGGAGGCTCCATCTGGAAGGATCCTCACACGCAGGCACTCGGGGGGCAGTGCCCACACATCAGCTGTGCCACCCGGCGGGTACAATGTAATGGTGAAGCCAGTGGAGGGTGAGATCTGCAGAGAGGAGCCGCCAATCACTGCCCACAGCTGGGAGCTCATCCTGGGGCCCTTAGTAAATAACATAGTGCTGTCCATGGGCCCTCAGTGTGTACAGGACATGGGACCTCAGTCTATACATAACACTGGGTCATCTAGGGGCCCTAAGTCTACACTTGGCAAGGGACCAGGAGCCCTCAGTGTATACATGACATGGAGCTGTCCATGGTCCCTCAGTATGTAAATAAAAATCAGACCATCAACCATCTAGGGGCCCTCAGTGCATACATAACCCGGAGCACAGGGGCCCTCAGTGCATACATAACCCGGAGCACAGGGGCCCTCAATGCATACATGACTCGGAGCACAGGGGCCCTCAATGCATACATGACTCGGAGCACAGAGGCCCTCAGTGCATAAATGACTCGGCGCACAGGGGCCCCTCAGTGCATACATGACTCGGAGCACAGGGGCCCTCAGTGCATACATAACCCGGAGCACAGGGCCCTCAGTGCATACATAACACGGAGCACAGGGGCCCTCAGTGCATACATGAACCTGAGCACAGGGGCCCTCATTGCATACATGACCAGGAGCACAGGGGCCCTGGGTGAATACATGACATGGTACCATGCAGGGGCCCTCAGTGCATACATGACCATCCAGGGGCCCTCAGTGTATAGATGACCATCCAGGGGCCCTCAGTGTATAGATGACCATGCAGGGGCCCTCAGTGTACACATGACCATGCAGGGGCCCTCAGTGTTACACATGACCATGCAGGGGCCCTGGATCTTACCTCCGTCGGAGTAGGTCTCGGTGCCGTAGCCATCCTGCAGCCCGTTGGTCCAGGTGCCCTCGTACTTGGCTCCGGTGCCCGCGCACTCCCGCACCCCGTAGCGCCCCTTGAAGCCGTTGGTCCACTCGCCCCGGTACACCCACTTGCCCTTGCTCTCCACGCCGATGCCATGGCGCTTGCCCTGCGCCCAGGTGCCCTGGTAGGTGTTGCCGCTGGGCCAGGTGTAGACGCCCAGCACCTCGAAGCCGTGGCTCCAGGAGCCCGTGTACTCGCCCTGGCCCTTGGGACCCGTGCAGATGCCGTGGCCGTGCGCCTTGCCGTCCTGCCAGCCGCCGCAGTAAGACCCCCCATCGTCAAAGTTAAATCTCCCCCCCGTGGACATGCACGTACCGCGGCCCCTGCACACACGCTGTGAAGACGGGGCTCCGGGGGGCCCGGGGCTCAGCTCAGGGGCGCGCTCAGGGACCCCGGGCTCCCCAGCATTCCGGGGGATGCTCGCCGTGTACGGGGGGATGAGCACTGCAGCTGCCGAGCCCTCTCCCTCCTCCTCCCCCTCCTCCTCGGTTATGTCCCGGCCCCCGCCTCCTCCTCCTCCCGCTGCATTGGCTGCCGCTCCCGGGACTGATGGAGCTGACAAGACGCAGCGACTGCGCAATGAGGACGGTGCTCTAACCCGAGACAGCGGCGGCGGCCGGGCGTGAGTGTCAGCAGCGGGCGGGGACTGGCATCCTCAGCAGCAGGGAGGGAGGCCGCCGGGTACACCCCCCGCGTCACCATAGAAACCAGTGGTGTCACTGACCTGTCACCAGAGGTACCAGGAGTCACCACATGTACCCCCAGAGATGTACCCAGGAGTCACCACATGTACCCCCAGAGATGTACCCAGGAGTCACCACATGTACCCCCCAGATGTACCTCAGAGTCACCACATGTACCCCCAGATGTACCCCGGAGTCTCCACATGTACCCCCGAGATGTACATCAGAGTCACCACATGTACCCCCTAGATGTACCTCAGAGTCACCACATGTATCCCCCAGATGTACCTCAGAGTCACCACATGTACCCCCCAGATGTACCTCAGAGTCACCACATGTACCCCCCAGATGTACCTCAGAGTCACCACATGTTACCCCCCAGATGTATCCTGGAGTCACCACATGTAGCCCCCAGATGTACCCCAGAGTCACCACATGTACCACCCAGATGTATCCTGGAGTCACCACATGTACCCCCAGATGTACCTCAGAGTCACCACATGTACCACCCAGATGTATCCTGGAGTCACCACATGTACCCCCCAGATGTACCTCAGAGTCACCACATGTACCGCCCAGATGTACCCCGGAGTCACCACATGTACTCCCTGCACCCCCGTTCCTAGACAGGGACAGACAGACCGCTAACCGCCACTGGTCGTCAGTGTTTCCTCCAGTGATGAAAAGTTTCTGTGATCAGATTTCTATAAATGCACAGATATAGAGATAAAATGTATATAAAAACTTCACTGCATTGGCCGGGAATCGAACCCGGGCCTCCCGCGTGGCAGGCGAGAATTCTACCACTGAACCACCAATGCTCCAGCTGTGAGCACTGCCCACATGACATGTGGAATTCCTGAGGCTCTGGACAGAGAGCACAACTGCATCACCCTCTATACCTGCTGCTCCACAGAGCATGATGAGAGTTGTTGTCTCATAATGTTCTGCAAATCTCTAGAGCGGTCAGTGGTGTAATAATCTGCAGGATATATCACTATGTTTCTGTCAGGAGGACAGAGCGATGTTCTGCAGATCTCCCGGTGTCAGTATTAGCAGTGATGAGTTGTCAGGCTCGAGTGGCGGGATCCGAGGGGAATGTTTGGATAACTGGCGACACAGCTCAATAGAATCACGTAGTACTATTCCACCACCCAGTGGACATAGGTGAGTACTGCATGAAGTTAACCTCCTACCAAACATGATCGGTGCTGTCGGAACAGCCATACAGGGGAGTATCTATAAGGGAAGCAAGGGAAGCAGCTGCTTTGGGGCCCATTAAAAAATTCGCTGTGGGGCCCGATCATTTCTAGTTACGCCACTGCAGCCATAGGAGGTTCTCCGAAAATAGTAAAAAAAAAAAAGGGGGTAAGAGGTCCCAAAACCCATTATAAATCAGTGGGTCCATCAGGATCCATTCAAAACCAGTTCCCGTGTAGCACCCATTGCTCCACAATAAGGAGAAACCAATTCCATTAGTGTGAACACGGCCTCAACCGTGCAAGGAGAAATCACAAATAATGAAGCCATGGTTACTTTATAACATAAGCAAAGAGGTGAGGTTAAAGGGGTATTCTATCCTATATACTGTATACGTGTAGATAGGAGGAAGTGTCTGTTCCTATATACTGTATACGTGTAGATAGGAGGAAGTGTCTGTTCCTATATACTGTATACGTGTAGATAGGAGGAAGTGTCTGTTCCTATATACTGTATACGTGTAGATACCAGGAAGTGTCTGTTCCTATATACTGTATACATGTAGATACCAGGAAGTGTCTGTTACTATATACTGTATACGTGTAGATACCAGGAAGTGTCTGTTCCTATATACTGTATACGTGTAGATAGCAGGAAGTATTTGTTCCTATATACTGTATACGTGTAGATAGGAGGAAGTATTTGTTCCTATATACTGTATACGTGTAGATAGGAGGAAGTGTCTGTTCCTATATACTGTATACGTGTAGATACCAGGAAGTGTCTGTTTCTATATACTGTATACATGTAGATAGGAGGAAGTGTCTGTTCCTATATACTGTATACGTGTAGATAGGAGGAAGTGTCTGTTCCTATATACTGTATACGTATAGATACCAGGAAGTGTCTGTTCCTATATACTGTATACGTGTAGATAGGAGGAAGTGTCTGTTCCTATATACTGTATACGTGTAGATACCAGGAAGTGTCTGTTCCTATATACTGTATATGTGTAGATACCAGGAAGTGTCTGTTCCTATATACTGTATACGTGTAGATACCAGGAAGTGTCTGTTCCTATATACTGTATACATGTAGATACCAGGAAGTGTCTGTTTCTATATACTGTATATGTGTAGATAGGAGGAAGTGTCTGTTCCTATATACTGTATACGTGTAGATAGGAGGAAGTGTCTGTTCCTATATACTGCTCTACGTTGCGGTGTCTCATACTGGAGCAGTGTCTCTTACTGGAGCGGTGTCCTATACTGGAGCAGTGTCTCATACTGGAGCGGTGTCTCATACTGGAGCGGTGTCTCATACTGGAGCAGTGTCTCATACTGGAGCAGTGTCCCATACTGGAGCAGTGTCTCATACTGGAGCGGTGTCTCACACTGGAGCGGTGTCCCATACTGGAGCAGTGTCCTATACTGGAGCAGTCTCATACTGGAGCAGTGTCCTATACTGGAGCAGTGTCCCATACTGGAGCAGTGTCCTATACTGGAGCAGTGTCTCATACTGGAGCAGTGTCCCATACTGGAGCAGTGTCCCATACTGGAGCAGTGTCCTATACTGGAGCGGTGTCTCATACTGGAGCAGTGTCCTATACTGGAGCAGTGTCTCATACTGGAGCAGTGTCCCATACTGGAGCAGTGTCCTATACTGGAGCGGTGTCTCATACTGGAGCAGTGTCTCATACTGGAGCAGTGTCTCATACTGGAGCAGTGTCCTATAACTGGAGCAGTGTCCCATACTGGAGCAGTGTCCTATACTGGAGCGGTGTCTCATACTGGAGCAGTGTCCCATACTGGAGCAGTGTCTCATACTGGAGCAGTGTCTCTTACTGGAGCGGTGTCCTATACTATATACTGTATACGTCTAGATACCAGGAAGCGTCTGTTCCTATATACTGTATACGTGTAGATACCAGGAAGTGTCTGTTCCTATATACTGTATACGTGTAGATACCAGGAAGTGTCTGTTCCTATATACTGTATACGTGTAGATACCAGGAAGCGTCTGTTCCTATATACTGCTCTACGTTGCGGTGTCTCATACTGGAGGGGTGTCCCATACTGGAGCGGTGTCTCATACTGGAGCGGTGTCTCATACTGGAGCAGTGTCTCATACTGGAGCAGTGTCTCATACTGGAGCAGTGTCCTATACTGGAGCAGTGTCCCATACTGGAGCAGTGTCCTATACTGGAGCGGTATCTCATACTGGAGCAGTGTCCTATACTGGAGCGGTGTCTCATACTGGAGCAGTGTCTCATACTGGAGCAGTGTCTCATACTGGAGCAGTGTCCTATACTGGAGCAGTGTCCTATACTGGAGCAGTGTCCTATACTGGAGCGGTGTCCTATACTGGAGCAGTGTCTCATACTGGAGCAGTGTCCTATACTGGAGCAGTGTCCTATACTGGAGCAGTGTCTCATACTGGAGCAGTGTCTCATACTGGAGCAGTGTCTCATACTGGAGCAGTGTCCTATACTGGAGCGGTGTCCTATACTGGAGTGGTGTCTCATACTGGAGCAGTGTCTCATACTGGAGCAGTGTCCTATACTGGAGCGGTGTCCTATACTGGAGCAGTGTCTCATACTGGAGCAGTGTCTCATACTGGAGCAGTGTCCCATACTGGAGCAGTGTCTCATACTGGAGCAGTGTCCCATACTGGAGCAGTGTCCTATACTATATACTGTATACTTGTAGATAGCAGGAAGTGTCTGTTCCTATATACTGTATATGTGTAGATACCAGGAAGCGTCTGTTCCTATATACTGTATACATGTAGATACCAGGAAGCGTCTGTTCCTATATACTGTATACGTGTAGATACCAGGAAGTGTCTGTTCCTATATACTGTATACATGTAGATAGGAGGAAGCGTCTGTTCCTATATACTGTATACGTCTAGATAGCAGGAAGCGTCTGTTCCTATATACTGTATACGTGTAGATACCAGGAAGTGTCTGTTCCTATATACTGTATACATGTAGATAGGAGGAAGTGTCTGTTCCTATATACTGTATACATGTAGATAGGAGGAAGTGTCTGTTCCTATATACTGTATACATGTAGATAGCAGGAAGTGTCTGTTCCTATATACTGTATACGTATAGATACCAGGAAGTGTCTGTTCCTATATACTGTATACGTGTAGATACCAGGAAGCGTCTGTTTCCTATATACTGTATACATGTAGATAGGAGGAAACGTCTGTTCCTATATACTGTATACGTCTAGATAGCAGGAAGCATCTGTTCCTATATACTGTATACGTGTAGATACCAGGAAGTGTCTGTTCCTATATACTGTATACGTCTAGATAGCAGGAAGCATCTGTTCCTATATACTGTATACGTGTAGATACCAGGAAGTGTCTGTTCCTATATACTGTATACGTGTAGATACCAGGAAGTGTCTGTTCCTATATACTGTATACGTGTAGATACCAGGAAGTGTCTGTTCCTATATACTGTATACGTGTAGATACCAGGAAGCGTCTGTTCCTATATACTGTATACATGTAGATAGGAGGAAACGTCTGTTCCTATATACTGTATACGTGTAGATACCAGGAAGCGTCTGTTCCTATATACTGTATACATGTAGATAGGAGGAAGTGTCTGTTCCTATATACTGTATACGTGTAGATACCAGGAAGCGTCTGTTCCTATATGCTGTATACGTCTAGATAGCAGGAAGCGTCTGTTCCTATATACTGTATACGTCTAGATAGCAGGAAGCATCTGTTCCTATATACTGTATACGTGTAGATACCAGGAAGTGTCTGTTCCTATATACTGTATACGTGTAGATACAGGAAGTGTCTGTTCCTATATACTGTATACATGTAGATAGGAGGAAGTGTCTGTTCCTATATACTGTATACGTGTAGATACCAGGAAGCGTCTGTTCCTATATACTGTATACGTCTAGATAGCAGGAAGCGTCTGTTCCTATATACTGTATACGTGTAGATACCAGGAAGTGTCTGTTCCTATATACTGTATACATGTAGATAGGAGGAAGTGTCTGTTCCTATATACTGTATACGTGTAGATACCAGGAAGTGTCTGTTCCTATATACTGTATACGTGTAGATACCAGGAAGTGTCTGTTCCTATATACTGTATACGTGTAGATACCAGGAAGCGTCTGTTCCTATATACTGTATACATGTAGATAGGAGGAAACGTCTGTTCCTATATACTGTATACGTGTAGATACCAGGAAGTGTCTGTTCCTATATACTGTATACGTGTAGATACCAGGAAGCGTCTGTTCCTATATACTGTATACATGTAGATAGGAGGAAACGTCTGTTCCTATATACTGTATACGTGTAGATACCAGGAAGCGTCTGTTCCTATATACTGTATACGTGTAGATACCAGGAAGCGTCTGTTCCTATATACTGTATACATGTAGATAGGAGGAAACGTCTGTTCCTATATACTGTATACGTCTAGATAGCAGGAAGCATCTGTTCCTATATACTGTATACGTGTAGATACAGGAAGTGTCTGTTCCTATATACTGTATACGTCTAGATAGCAGGAAGCATCTGTTCCTATATACTGTATACGTGTAGATACCAGGAAGTGTCTGTTCCTATATACTGTATACGTGTAGATAGGAGGAAGTGTCTGTTCCTATATACTGTATACATGTAGATAGGAGGAAGTGTCTGTTCCTATATACTGTATACATGTAGATAGCAGGAAGCGTCTGTTCCTATATACTGTATACATGTAGATAGGAGGAAACGTCTGTTCCTATATACTGTATACGTGTAGATACCAGGAAGCGTCTGTTCCTATATACTGTATACATGTAGATAGGAGGAAACGTCTGTTCCTATATACTGTATACGTGTAGATACCAGGAAGTGTCTGTTCCTATATACTGTATACGTGTAGATACCAGGAAGCGTCTGTTCCTATATACTGTATACATGTAGATAGGAGGAAACGTCTGTTCCTATATACTGTATACGTGTAGATACCAGGAAGCGTCTGTTCCTATATACTGTATACGTGTAGATACCAGGAAGCGTCTTTTCCTATATACTGTATACATGTAGATAGGAGGAAACGTCTGTTCCTATATACTGTATACGTCTAGATAGCAGGAAGCATCTGTTCCTATATACTGTATACGTGTAGATACCAGGAAGTGTCTGTTCCTATATACTGTATACGTCTAGATAGCAGGAAGCATCTGTTCCTATATACTGTATACGTGTAGATACCAGGAAGTGTCTGTCCTATATACTGTATACGTGTAGATAGGAGGAAGTGTCTGTTCCTATATACTGTATACATGTAGATAGGAGGAAGTGTCTGTTCCTATATACTGTATACATGTAGATAGCAGGAAGTGTCTGTTCCTATATACTGTATACGTATAGATACCAGGAAGTGTCTGTTCCTATATACTGTATACGTGTAGATACCAGGAAGCGTCTGTTCCTATATACTGTATACATGTAGATAGGAGGAAACGTCTGTTCCTATATACTGTATACGTCTAGATAGCAGGAAGCATCTGTTCCTATATACTGTATACGTGTAGATACCAGGAAGTGTCTGTTCCTATATACTGTATACGTCTAGATAGCAGGAAGCATCTGTTCCTATATACTGTATACGTGTAGATACCAGGAAGTGTCTGTTCCTATATACTGTATACGTGTAGATACCAGGAAGTGTCTGTTCCTATATACTGTATACGTGTAGATACCAGGAAGTGTCTGTTCCTATATACTGTATACGTGTAGATACCAGGAAGCGTCTGTTCCTATATACTGTATACATGTAGATAGGAGGAAACGTCTGTTCCTATATACTGTATACGTGTAGATACCAGGAAGCGTCTGTTCCTATATACTGTATACATGTAGATAGGAGGAAACGTCTGTTCCTATATACTGTATACGTGTAGATACCAGGAAGCGTCTGTTCCTATATGCTGTATACGTCTAGATAGCAGAAGCGTCTGTTCCTATATACTGTATACGTCTAGATAGCAGGAAGCATCTGTTCCTATATACTGTATACGTGTAGATACCAGGAAGTGTCTGTTCCTATATACTTGTATACGTGTAGATACCAGGAAGTGTCTGTTCCTATATACTGTATACATGTAGATAGGAGGAAGTGTCTGTTCCTATATACTGTATACGTGTAGATACCAGGAAGCGTCTGTTCCTATATACTGTATACGTCTAGATAGCAGGAAGCGTCTGTTCCTATATACTGTATACGTGTAGATACCAGGAAGTGTCTGTTCCTATATACTGTATACATGTAGATAGGAGGAAGTGTCTGTTCCTATATACTGTATACGTGTAGATACCAGGAAGTGTCTGTTCCTATATACTGTATACGTGTAGATACCAGGAAGCGTCTGTTCCTATATACTGTATACATGTAGATAGGAGGAAACGTCTGTTCCTATATACTGTATACGTGTAGATACCAGGAAGCGTCTGTTCCTATATACTGTATACGTCTAGATAGCAGGAAGCGTCTGTTCCTATATACTGTATACGTGTAGATACCAGGAAGTGTCTGTTCCTATATACTGTATACGTGTAGATACCAGGAAGTGTCTGTTCCTATATACTGTATACATGTAGATAGGAGGAAGTGTCTGTTCCTATATACAGTATACGTGTAGATACCAGGAAGCGTCTGTTCCTATATACTGTATACATGTAGATAGGAGGAAACGTCTGTTCCTATATACTGTATACGTGTAGATACCAGGAAGCGTCTGTTCCTATATACTGTATACGTCTAGATAGCAGGAAGCGTCTGTTCCTATATACTGTATACGTGTAGATACCAGGAAGCGTCTGTTCCTATATACTGTATACATGTAGATAGGAGGAAACGTCTGTTCCTATATACTGTATACGTCTAGATAGCAGGAAGCATCTGTTCCTATATACTGTATACGTGTAGATACCAGGAAGTGTCTGTTCCTATATACTGTATACGTCTAGATAGCAGGAAGCATCTGTTCCTATATACTGTATACGTGTAGATACCAGGAAGTGTCTGTTCCTATATACTGTATACGTGTAGATACCAGGAAGTGTCTGTTCCTATATACTGTATACGTGTAGATACCAGGAAGTGTCTGTTCCTATATACTGTATACGTGTAGATACCAGGAAGCGTCTGTTCCTATATACTGTATACATGTAGATAGGAGGAAACGTCTGTTCCTATATACTGTATACGTATAGATACCAGGAAGCGTCTGTTCCTATATACTGTATACGTCTAGATAGCAGGAAGCGTCTGTTCCTATATACTGTATACGTCTAGATAGCAGGAAGCATCTGTTCCTATATACTGTATACGTGTAGATACCAGGAAGTGTCTGTTCCTATATACTGTATACGTGTAGATACCAGGAAGTGTCTGTTCCTATATACTGTATACATGTAGATAGGAGGAAGTGTCTGTTCCTATATACTGTATACGTGTAGATACCAGAAGCGTCTGTTCCTATATACTGTATACGTCTAGATAGCAGGAAGCGTCTGTTCCTATATACTGTATACGTGTAGATACCAGGAAGTGTCTGTTCCTATATACTGTATACATGTAGATAGGAGGAAGTGTCTGTTCCTATATACTGTATACGTGTAGATACCAGAAGTGTCTGTTCCTATATACTGTATACGTGTAGATACCAGGAAGTGTCTGTTCCTATATACTGTATACGTGTAGATACCAGGAAGCGTCTGTTCCTATATACTGTATACGTGTAGATACCCGGAAGCGTCTGTCCTATATACTGTATACATGTAGATAGGAGGAAACGTCTGTTCCTATATACTGTATACGTGTAGATACCAGGAAGCGTCTGTTCCTATATACTGTATACATGTAGATAGGAGGAAACGTCTGTTCCTATATACTGTATACGTGTAGATAGCAGGAAGTGTCTGTTCCTATATACTGTATACGTGTAGATACCAGGAAGTGTCTGTTCCTATATACTGTATACGTGTAGATACCAGGAAGTGTCTGTTCTATATACTGTATACATGTAGATAGGAGGAAGTGTCTGTTCCTATATACAGTATACGTGTAGATACCAGGAAGCGTCTGTTCCTATATACTGTATACATGTAGATAGGAGGAAACGTCTGTTCCTATATACTGTATACGTGTAGATACCAGGAAGCGTCTGTTCCTATATACTGTATACGTCTAGATAGCAGGAAGCGTCTGTTCCTATATACTGTATACGTCTAGATAGCAGGAAGCGTCTGTTCCTATATACTGTATACGTGTAGATACCAGGAAGTGTCTGTTCCTATATACTGTATACATGTAGATAGGAGGAAGTGTCTGTTCCTATATACTGAATACGTGTAGATACCAGGAAGTGTCTGTTCCTATATACTGTATACGTGTAGATACCAGGAAGTGTCTGTTCCTATATACTGTATACATGTAGATAGGAGGAAGTGTCTGTTCCTATATACTGTATACGTGTAGATACCAGGAAGTGTCTGTTTCTATATACTGTATACATGTAGATAGGAGGAAGTGTCTGTTCCTATATACTGTATACATGTAGATAGGAGGAAGAGTCTGTTCCTATATACTGTATACGTGTAGATACCAGGAAGCATCTGTTCCTATATACTGCTCTACGTTGTGGTGTCTCATACTGGAGCGGTGTCTCATACTGGAGCGGTGTCTCATACTGGAGCAGTGTCTCATACTGGAGCAGTGTCCTATACTGGAGCGGTGTCCTATACTGGAGCGGTGTCTCATACTGGAGCAGTGTCTTATACTGGAGCAGTGTCCCATACTGGAGCAGTGTCTCACACTGGAGCGGTGTCTCATACTGGAGCGGTGTCTCATACTGGAGGCAGTGTCCCATACTGGAGCAGTGTCCCATACTGGAGCAGTGTCTCATACTGGAGCAGTGTCCCATACTGGAGCAGTGTCCCATACTGGAGCAGTGTCTCATACTGGAGCAGTGTCTCATACTGGAGCAGTGTCCCATACTGGAGCAGTGTCCCATACTGGAGCAGTGTCCCATACTGGAGCAGTGTCTCATACTGGGAGCAGTGTCTCATACTGGAAGCGGTATCTCATACTGGAGCGGTGTCTCATACTGGAGCGGTGTCTCATACTGGAGCGGTGTCCCATACTGGAGCAGTGTCTCATACTGGAGCAGTGTCCTATACTGGAGCAGTGTCCTATACTGGAGCAGTGTCTCATACTGGAGCAGTGTCTCATACTGGAGCGGTGTCTCATACTGGAGCAGTGTCTCATACTGGAGCAGTGTCCCATACTGGAGCGGTGTCTCATACTGGAGCGGTGTCTCATACTGGAGCGGTGTCCCATACTGGAGCAGTGTCTCATACTGGAGCAGTGTCCCATACTGGAGTGGTGTCTCATACTGGAGCGGTGTCTCATACTGGAGCAGTGTCTCATACTGGAGCAGTGTCCCATACTGGAGCAGTGTCTCATACTGGAGCGGTGTCCCATACTGGAGCAGTGTCCCATACTGGAGCAGTGTCTCATACTGGAGCAGTGTCTCATACTGGAGCAGTGTCTCATACTGGAGCAGTGTCTCATACTGGAGCAGTATTAGATTATAACATAAAGACCTCTCAGCAACATGTGAGACATTTAGAAATCCTATTATTTCACTTGGTCCTTTGACTATAGAGCGTCTTTCTACACGTGCTCCAAACCGTTAAAACATAACTTTTATTTATTTGCTTCTATAACATAAACGTGAGCAAAGAAACTGTGAGACTCATGAACATCACAGTGGTGAGCAGCATTATGTCCTATTGATATATAGATTGTTACTTAGGTTGCTGTTTTCTCTCTAGCATCTAATATAATAGTAGCAACAATGTATCCAGTTTGTTAGTTACTGTGTTTGTGTGTTTTACAGGGATTTTATTACTGATGACCTATCTGAAATAAATCTAGAAGAGCAACTGGGGCAATGAATGGGGAGATCTCTGGATCCATGTGAGGTCCAGGGCTGGTTCCAGATCTGTTAGGCCTCATGCACATGGGTCCGCAATACACGGGCACCGGCCATATTCACCCTGCATCACGGACCTATTCACTTGAATGGGTCCACAATCCCAGGGATGGTGTGCGGAATGGAGGCACGGATCCGCGTTTCTGTCCGTGCCTCCTCACCGCAAAAAAATAGAACTTGTTCTATTTTTTTGGGGGTTCGGACAGTCGGATGCGAATTGCGGACCTCACTGAAGTGAATGGGTCCATGATCCGCATGCGGAAGCCCCACGGTAGGCTCGTGTGCATGAGGCCTTAGGATGGGACTGTGATGTGCTAAATATGTCGGATTTTATTTTTATCAATCACGGCATCTCCATATCAGCCGCTGTGTTTCAGCAACACCACGAGGTGCAGTATCTGGTAAATCAGCAGGACTGCGGAGAGCTACTTTAACTCCGAAATAGGATTGTAGAAAATCCTCATTCAGTGTAATCTGCCTATTTGTGAAAAAAACACATGTTTGGCGCTAATCTGGCAGATGTGGATTATAGACATGCCGCGTCCATACCGAGCCGAGCTTCAGCGTAATAACGTACATGACTGCAGCGTTCTAAACTACAGGAGGATGACATCTACATACGTGTACACTATATATATGCGCCGCCCCTCCCCCCGCATAAGTGACAATGACCTCATATAACCCCAGCCTATAACTGGGCTGCTTTTGTTTTAATAGATTTCTTGACATTTTCTACCAAATGTGTTATCGTCGCTGGGAGTCCCACCAGTCACGAGAATGGGGTCCCAGAGCCCACCCCTTCTGGTGATCATACAATGCACTGCAAACTTATTCACCCCTATTTTTGCTGCATTACAACCGTGGGTTTGCCATCTGGCCGTTATCACAGCAGGACGCTGATGCACAGAGATGCCCCTTGCTATAAATGGCTATATCTCAGGCTGTATAGCAGCTAGAGCGATGAATGTAAGAATCTAAGCTTTAAAGGGGATGTGTCACTTCAGCAAATAGCATTTATTATGTAGAGAATGTTAATATGAGGCACTTACTAATGTATTGTAATTCTCCATGTTGTCTCCTTTGCTGGCTGAATTCATTTTTCCATCATATTATACACTGATCGTTTCCATGGTTACGACCACCTTGCAATCCATCACTGGTGGCCGTCCTTGCTCACTATAGGAAAAAGCACCAGGCTATGTGAGCTCCCATGGTCCCGTCTACCAGAGAGGCTGGCACTTTTTCTTATAGTGTGCAAGGACGACCACACTGCTGATGGATTGTAGGGTGGTCGTAACCATGGTAACGAACCATGTATAGTGTATAAGGAAGCAATATGGGTAATAACAATACATTAGTAAGTGGCTTGTATTACCTTTCTATACATGATAAATGCCACTTGATGAAGTGAGAGGACCCCTTTAAGGTTTTCTAAGATCCTGATGTTCAGTTTGGCAGGAGTCCGTCACCCAGGACCCCAACCAGCTGTTTGAGGAGGCTCCGGCACTTCGGTGAGCTCCGCATCCCTCCTTGCAGCTTACCAAGAACAGCACCGACCATTTGATAGGGGCTGTGCTCGGTCCTGCAGCTGAGCTCCATTCACATTGATGAGACTGAGCTGCACTTAGGCCACGTGACCGATGAAGGTGACATTACTGAGTGGAGGACGCTTCGCTCACCGGCAACCGCTTCCTCTTCAAACGGCTGATCAGCAGGGGGACAGGCTGCAGGGAGATTTGGGTGCTAGCTACAATACAGTCAGAGAAATATCTCTTGGTAATACCTGCCTCATATCTCTAGCTGCTATACAGTCTGAGATATTCCAGGTTGGAGCAGCCATCCCCCTCCCTCAGCTGGTCTACAAGGAGGAGGAGAGGGGCCAGTGGGGGTCATGCTGACAGGCTGCAGGGACAGGAGGAGAGGGGCCAGTGGGGGTTGTGCTGACAGGCTGCAGGGACAGGAGGAGAGGGGCCAGTGGGGGTTGTGCTGACAGGCCGCAAGGACAGGAGGAGAGGGGCCAGTGGGGGTTGTGCTGACAGGCTGCAGGGAGAGGAGGAGAGGGGCCAGTGGGGTTGTGCTGACAGGCTGCAGGGACAGGAGGAGAGGGGCCAGTGGGGGTCATGCTGACAGGCTGCAGGGACAGGAGGAGAGGGGCCAGTGGAGGTTGTGCTGACAGGCTGCAGGGACAGGAGGAGAGGGGCCAGTGGGGGTTGTGCTGACAGGCCGCAAGGACAGGAGGAGAGGGGCCAGTGGGGGTTGTGCTGACAGGCCGCAAGGACAGGAGGAGAGGGGCCAGTGGGGTTGTGCTGACAGGCTGCAGGAAGGAGGAGAGGGCCAGTGGGGGTTGTGCTGACAGGCTGCAGGAGAGGAGGAGAGGGGCCAGTGGGGGTTGTGCTGACAGGCTGCAGGGAGAGGAGGAGAGGGGCCAGTGGGGGTCGTGCTTTGGAACTTCTGATACAAATTTGGTTCTTTTACTACTAAAAACAGAAAGACGCCCCCCCCCCTCCATTATGATTGACATCAGCAGGGGCGGACTGGGAACTTTAAGTGGCCCTGGAAAAAATACTAAAAGTAGCCCCGTTTTGTAGTCGGGTGCAAATTGATGGAAGGTAGGGCCAGCAATACCATATTGTGGCACATTATACCACCTCAACAGAGCCAAATACCACAGTCCATCACAGAATTCTGCCAGCAGCACAAAATACATCCCCAAAAACTTCCACTAGCTGGAAGTGAAGAGGACTCAGGCGGCCCCCTGGGCATCGGCACACCGGGAAATTTCCCTGTAAGGTCTATGGCCAATCCGCCCCTGGACATCAGGGGTATAATGTCAGCACCAGGTCTGTGCAGTTTGACCCCCGGCCACCATACTTCTCTTATTTTTGACAGGAGAAAAAGAGCTCAAATTAAAGGAGACATGGCGGGAAGGGGCTTTCAGGTTTTTTTTTAACCCTTCAAGTCAATGACAGCTTTGGATGATTAGTGGCACCAGACACAGGTGCAGTTTCCTGGTTACGCGGGCGCAGTCTCCGGGTTACGCGGGCACAGTCTCCGGGTTACGCGGG
Organism: Rhinella marina; assembly: GCA_900303285.1. Taxonomy (NCBI): domain Eukaryota; kingdom Metazoa; phylum Chordata; class Amphibia; order Anura; family Bufonidae; genus Rhinella; species Rhinella marina. Next base: position 4,788 of record ONZH01007226.1, on the reverse strand, counting down.
CGCAGTCTCCGGGTTACGCGGGCGCAGTCTCCGGGTTACGCGGGTGCAGTCTCCGGGTTACGCGGGCGCAGTCTCTGGGTTATGCGGGCGCAGTCTCTGGGTTATTCGGGCAGTTTCACTAGCAACAAGGGAGAACATCAAGGGGGTCAATACTTGTGCAAGGCACCGTTCATCTATGACAGACCCCCCTACACCTGCCATGTGCTTTACATAACACTGTGGGGTCTCCTTACGTGGCAGACGGGTCCCTTGGGCCCCTGGATCAGGTGGTGACCTCTACCTCTGAACCCCACTCCTGACAGTCTCCCCGAGACAAGCCGTACAGAAAGGGATACACTGTAACAAACCCTCAGCTGTGAGAGAATTTTGTCTAAATGGGTTTCCTACCTATGGATTTAAATAAGAAGGCCCTGTTCAATGACAGCAAGCAGAGATTTTGAAACGAAACTGATACCACATTGGACAATGATTTCTCTTCATTCTCATCATCCATTATCTGTGAGGAATGCCAGGGCTGACGGCCCAGGGCACCTAGTAGGACTACAAGTCCATGCATGTCCTGGTGACGAACCCCTGCGCCCCGGTGCATGCTGGGAGAGCCGCACAACATCTGGAGCCACCAGCAGAGCCTCAGCTCCTAATAGAAAAGCGATGTAGAAGAGTCCATGTCACGCGATGGGGGCGGGGGGGCACAGAATGACATTACTGAGGGATTCTCAGACCCACACTCGATATTATCACATTTATCACTGGCTGGACGCTCGACTTCTCAGGTCATACCAAATCCAGAGACAAAAGCATAACTAAAACATCTCAGCTCACCCGCACAAACAATGGTTTGATCCTTGCTGGGCTTGTATTTGATTAGCAGCCGAGATGACCAATAGAACGTAACTATAAGGGCGGGGCGACAGTAGAGCCCTCCCCCTCTGATTGACAGGCCACCTCAACCATCCACGACGGCGCTTTTTTTTCTCTCCTTCTAGTCCTAGGTGGAAAGATTGACAGGGCTATTAACCAATCAGATTTCTCACAATCATTAAATGGGCGGTTTTACCTTAAGGACTAACCAATGGTGTGGGGTGGCATTACGGGCCGCGGGCGGGTCATCGTGTCAGCGCTCGGGCGCTAGTCGTGCACTTAACGGTTTGGGGGTGAAGGCAAAATAACGGCGACTAACGGAAACCCCGGGGACGCCGGCTCCCTGTCAGGACGGACTGCGGGCCGCGCCTCGTTCTCCTGGGGAGTGGTCACGTCAGCCGGGGTCGGTGGTTTTGGTGTTCGTGTCGCCTCCTGAGGCGGTCATCCAGACACCCGCAGCGGGGAGGAGCGTCAGAGGACGGGAGGCCGGGACTATCGGGACAGCTCCTGACCTATTAAACAGTTGTCACGATAAGCCCCGCCCCAGAGGCCACTGGTGAGTACTGGTGACCGGTATAATATACAGTGATATATAATATACAGTAATATATAATGTACAGGAGATGATAGAACGGTAATATATATAATGTACAGGAGACTATATAACATATAATGTACAGGGAACAATAGAACTGTAATATATAATGTACAATAGAAGATATAGCAGTAATGTACAGTGAAATATATAGCTGTTATATAACGCACAGTACAATATACAACGGTCATATAATGTACAGTAGAATATATAACGGTCATATAATGTACAGTGAATATAACGGTCATATAATGTACAGTAGAAATATATAACGGTCAGATAATGTACAGTAAAATATATAACGGTCATATAATGTACAGTAGAATATACAACGGTCTTATAATGTACAGTAGAATATACAACGGTCTTATAATGTACAGTAGAATATACAACGGTCATATAATGTACAGTAGAATATATAACGGTCATATAATGTACAGTAGAATATATAACGGTCATATAATGTACAGTAGAATATATAGTGGTCATATAATGTACAGTAGAATATATAGCTGTTATATAACGCACAGTAGAATATATAACGGTCATAATAATGTACAGTAGAATATATAGCGGTCATATAATGTACAGTGGAATATATAGCTGTTATATAACGCACAGTAGAATATACAACGGTCATATAATGTACAGTAGAATATTAGCGGTCATTAACAATATATAGCTGTTATATATACGCAGTAATACACGGTATATAATGTACAGTAGAAATATACAACGGTCATATAATGTACAGTAGAATATATAACGGTCAGATAATGTACAGTAGAATATATAACGGTCAGATAATGTACAGTAGAATATATAGCGGTCATATAACGTACAGTAGAATATATAGGTGTTATATAACGCACAGTAAAATATACAACTGTCATATAATGTACAGTATAATATATAGCGGTCATATAATGTACAGTGGAATATATAGCTGTCATAACGCACAGTAGAATATACAACGGTCATATAATTTAAAGTATAATATATAGCGGTCATATAATGTACAGTAGAATATATAGCGGTCATATAATGTACAGTAGAATATATAGCGGTCATATAATGTACAGTAGAATATATAGCGGTCAGGTAATGTACAGTAGAATATATAACGGTCATATAATGTACAGTAGAATATACAGTATATTATAATGCACAGTGTAATATAGAGATGTAGCAGACATTAACCTGACGTTTCATTTATTGAGGACAGAGTACTAAACGTTTGGTTTATATTTACTGTATCTGTATACCTCAATATGGAATGTATGTGGAGTCCATTAGGTTGACCGCTATACACGCAGCGGGCTCGTGGGTATATAAGATGTGATAGGCTGTCTGCACAACATATCCCTCGGTGGGTATATAAGATGTGATAGGCTGTCTGCACACATATCCCTCGGTGGGTATATAAGGTGTGATAGGCTGTCTGCACACATATCCCTCGGTGGGTATATAAGATGTGATAGGCTGTCTGCACACATATCCCTCGGTGGGTATATAAAGGATGTGATAGGCTGTCTGCACACATATCCCTCGGTGGGTATATAAAGGTGTGATAGGCTGTCTGCACACATATCCCTCGGTGGGTATATAAGGTGTGATAGGCTGTCTGCACACATATCCCTCGGTGGGTATATAAAGATGTGATAGGCTGTCTGCACACATATCCCTCGGTGGGTATATAAGATGTGATAGGCTGTCTGCACACATATCCCTCGGTGGGTATATAAGGTGTGATAGGCTGTCTGCACACATATCCCTCGGTGGGTATATAAGGTGTGATAGGCTGTCTGCACACATATCCCTCGGTGGGTATATAAGGTGTGATAGGCTGTCTGCACACATATCCCTCGGTGGGTATATAAGGATGTGATAGGCTGTCTGCACACATATCCCTCGGTGGGTATATAAGGTGTGATAGGCTGTCTGCACACATATCCCTCGGTGGGTATATAAGGATGTGATAGGCTGTCTGCACACATATCCCTCGGTGGGTATATAAAGATGTGATAGGCTGTCTGCACACATATCCCTCGGTGGGTATATAAGATGTGTGATAGGCTGTCTGCACACATATCCCTCGGTGGGTATATAAGGTGTGATAGGCTGTCTGCACACATATCCCTCGGTGGGTATATAAGGTGTGATAGGCTGTCTGCACACATATCCCTCGGTGGGTATATAAGATGTGATAGGCTGTCTGCACACATATCCCTCGGTGGGTATATAAGATGTGATAGGCTGTCTGCACACATATCCCTCGGTGGGTATATAAGGTGTGATAGGCTGTCTGCACACATATCCCTCGGTGGGTATATAAGGTGTGATAGGCTGTCTGCACACATATCCCTCGGTGGGTATATAAGGATGTGATAGGCTGTCTGCACACATATCCCTCGGTGGGTATATAAGATGTGATAGGCTGTCTGCACACATATCCCTCGGTGGGTATATAAGGTGTGATAGGCTGTCTGCACACATATCCCTCGGTGGGTATATAAGGTGTGATAGGCTGTCTGTACACATATCCCTCGGTGGGTATATAAGATGTGATAGGCTGTCTGCACACATATCCCTCGGTGGGTATATAAGATGTGATAGGCTGTCTGCACACATATCCCTCGGTGGGTATATAAGGGTGTGATAGGCTGTCTGCACACATATCCCTCGGTGGGTATATAAGGATGTGATAGGCTGTCTGCACACATATCCCTCGGTGGGTATATAAGATGTGATAGGCTGTCTGCACACATATCCCTCGGTGGGTATATAAGGATGTGATAGGCTGTCTGCACACATATCCCTCGGTGGGTATATAAGATGTGTGATAGGCTGTCTGCACACATATCCCTCGGTGGGGTATATAAGATGTGATAGGCTGTCTGTACACATATCCCTCGGTGGGTATATAAGATGTGATAGGCTGTCTGCACACATATCCCTCGGTGGGTATATAAGGTGTGATAGGCTGTCTGCACACATATCCCTCGGTGGGTATATATAAGGTGTGATAGGCTGTCTGCACACATATCCCTCGGTGGGTATATAAGGTGTGATAGGCTGTCTGCACACATATCCTCGGTGGGTATATAAGATGTGATAGGCTGTCTGCACACATATCCCTCTATATAAGGTGTGATATCTGCACACATATATAAGATGTGATAGGCTGTCTGCACACATATCCTCGGTGGGTATATAAGATGTGATAGGCTGTCTGCACACATATCCCTCGGTGGGTATATAAGGTGTGATAGGCTGTCTGCACACATATCCCTCGGTGGGTATATAAGGTGTGATAGGCTGTCTGCACACAT